>CAJQZJ010031998.1:1758237-1844168 GCA_907164525.1 Lophiomys imhausi | reverse complement strand
AAATTTTGAGTTGTTTAGGAATCAAGAGGGTGTTCTGGATCTAAGAAAATATTTTTAAAATTATGAGGCAAGTTAGTATGAAAGCTGAGTTAGATATAAAACTTTAAACGCATGCAGATGGTTAGATAGTAGAATGTTAAAGTCAGGTGCCAAATACATATGGACTGAACATTGGGAATGTATGCTAAGCCATATAACTCTTATAATCGTGGCCTATTTATTTCTGTTGTTTTGTATTGTATTTATAGTTATAAGAAAAAGAACCATTATTTGGACTGAAAGGGAGAGCTGTTGGGGGGAAAAATAAATACCTTAAACTAAAAAAAAAAAAAAAAGAAGGGAAGAGGATGGTGGGGCTGAGGGGGAGGAGGGTGGAAGGGTGGGACTGGAGGGGGGAGTAGGGAGGGGATTGTGATTGAGATGTAACTTGAAGAAATAAAAAATAAATTATTTAAAAAAAAAGAAATAAATACCACAGCAAGTGTTCATTTTTGCAGCTTTCCATGCTTTTATAATTCACCACACACACACACACACACACGGAGAAGGGGTATGTAGATACAGACACAGATATATTCCTAAAAGTAGGACTGCTATGGCAAAGAAAAGGGACATCTGAACATTCAAAAAATTCTACACATGACTTCTAAAGGGCTCTAGTTTTTACTCTATTCGCAGTTTGTCAGTATACAGCTACAATCTTCATAGCACTCGGTGTCCTCAGTTGTTAGGTTTTCCTTCTGATGGGATCTAATTGCTCACTCCTGCTGACATTCAACTACCAGTGATTCTGAGCATGCTGCTGGGATTTATTGACTATTTGCTTTTTTCCCCTTTTTGTGAGACAGATGCTCATTTACTTTGACCATTTTTAAGTTATTTTTCTGGGTAATTTAATTGCAAATTTTCAGGTCCTCTTTGAACTTTAGAGGATAAAAGTGTTTCTTTTAAACATTGTACACAAGAAATACTTTACAAATATGAGTACAAACTGGTATGAACTAGTGCAAAATGTCTTTCATCATAAATCAACAGAATGAATGCCTTACTTGAAATGTAAATATGTGTATTCTAATTGAGGCCAGAGAACCTGTCAGTGGTAACTGTATATTTTAATGCTATGAAAATGAAATCTGTTTCTTTAATCTTTTAAAACACTGTTGAAGTCCTTTCCTAACAACTGAAGGGCTATTTCTAGTCAGAATTTTAATACTTTACTAGAGGGATAATTATTTCAAAGAAACTATTTCCTTTAAAATGTCTGTGTGTTATACGCAATGGGAGTTCATTGGTGGTTCCATTTCCATTTATCTACAACCATTATATTTATATGTCATAAAACTACTTTTGTTGGAGTTTTAAATAGTGTTGGAATTTGGAGTACTAATTTTACACTTTGGAGAAGTGTTTACTATCTCAAATGACTATTAAAATTTGTTGTTTTTTAAAGTCATACTTACTTTCCTCAGTCAATTCTTTTTTAAAATTTATTTATTCATTTTACATCCCAATCACAGCCCCCTCCCTCCTCTCCACCTCTTCCCACCCTCTCACCCTCTCTACCCTTTCCTCCCTCCCCTTCCCCTCAGAAAAGGGGACCCTCCCCATCAACCTTTCCTGGCTCTGCAAATCACATCCAGACTAAGAGCATCCTCTTCCACTGAGGCCAGACAAGGCACCGCAGCTAGAGTAAGGTGATCCACAAACTGGCAATAGAGTTCATGTCAGGGACAGTCTCAGCTCCACTTGCTAGGGGATCTACATAAAGACCAAGCTGCCTATCAGCTACATATGTGTAGGGGGCCTAGTTCCAGACTGTACATGCTTTTTGGTTGATGCTTCAGTCTCTGGAATCACCCAGAAGCCTAGCCTAGTTGACTCTGATGGTTCTCTTGTGAAGCTCTTGTCCACTCTACATCACTCTATTCTTCCTTCCACTCTTCTATAAGACTCCCTGAGCTCCATCTAATGTTTGTATGTCTCAGCATGTGTTTCGATCCGCTGCTGGGTGAGGCCTCTCAGAGGATAGTTTATCTAGGTTCCTGTCTGCAGGCATGACAGAGTATCATCAATAGTGTCAGGAGTTGGCTATCTCCCGTGGAGTAGGTCTCAAGTTGTGTCAGTCATTGGGTGGCCATTCCTTCAATCTCTGCTCCATCTTTATCCCTGTACATCTTGCTTGCAGCATAAATTATGAGTTGAAGGATTTGTGGGTGGGTTGGTGTCTCCCTCCCTGACTAGATAGAGCCCTGACAGGCTAGAAGGTGGACACTTCTGTCTCCAGGTCCTCCACTTCTAGGAGTCTCAGCTAGGGTCACCCTCCTATCCTCCCAGGAGCATACCCTTTTGCTGGTCTCCCACTTGTTTCACGGATATCACCCCATCTGTTTCCCTTTTCTGTCTCAGCCTTCTCACCTCTCATCCCTGCTCTCACCATACTTGATCTCCACCCTTGTTCCCCTCCTGTACCCCTTCCCACTTATTTCCCTTTCTTCATCTACTTGTGATGTCTATTCTATTTCTCTTTTGAGTGAGATCCAAGCAACCTCACTTGGCCCTCCTTGTTTCTTAAATTCTTTGGGTCTGTGGATTGTAAGGTGGATATCTTGCTTGTACTATATGGCTAATATACACTTACCAGTGAGCACGTATCATATATATCTTTCTGGGTCTGGGTTACCTCACTCAGGGTAATCTTTTCTAGTTCCATGCATTTGCCTGCAAATTGCATGATTTCCTTGTTTTTAATAGCTGAGTAGTACTCCATTTTGTAAATGTACCACAGTTTCTTTATCCATTCTTAGGTTGAGGGACATCTAGGTTGTTTCCAGTTTCTGGCTATTATAAGTAAAGCTGCCATGAACATTGTTGAGCCAATGTCCTTGTGTTTTGGTAGAGCTTCTTCAAATGAGAATTTACAACAGAGGAATCTTTTTTTTTTTTTTTTTTGCAAACGAAGCAAGGTTAATTTTATTTGGAGCAAAGAGATAATACAGATCAAAGAGAGGTACACTGTTGAGACTGACAAGGAGCCACATGAGCAGGAATACTCAAGAGCCTGGATTATTGTTCCAGCCTTCCTTTTCCGTGGTTCAAGAGAATGAGGGGCTGGTTTCCAAGGGGTTCTCTATTTTAGGTGCTAGTCTAGGTTATGTACTCATTTTTCTACTACACATGTCCCTTCCCATAATGCATTTGATGTTAACCACATGCATGCCCAGTTGTGCATAGGCATAAGATGGTACAGAGGACACAGTTCTGCTCATTGCCTAAGCAGTCAAAACCAGTTCAGGTCACATCAGTTCTTCATATTTGAGTACAGTAGGAATATACTTGAACAGAAGCTGCCTAAATTTGATTATCATGAGGGACAGGGGAATTCATAGCACTGTTCAAAGGTGAGAGTAAGTGTATCCCTGATGTAGGTGGGGTTTTGAGGGGCTTCTGAAGATGCTAAGTGAGTTGTTTGGAGAGAAGTGTATGTCCACGGTGCCCACAAGGGAAAGAACTAGACTGCCAAGTGCATTATTTCAAGGAGGGTGAGTGTGCTGTGCGCAGTCTAAATCCAAATGGGGCTCCAGGGTACTGAAGTATCTCTTACCCCCGCCTAACTCAGTTTTGTGTCTCCCCAGAGTTCTCACTGGGGAGTAACTGAGCAATTCTGAAACTATCTCAGGTGCAGACTAGCCTGGGTTCAGTTAGTAGATAGAAACTACATAATTTGAACAGGCAAAAAAAATTTAATATAAGGAACTAATGACTACAGTGAGAGATTAGAGAAATTGGTTAGTAAGAGTATATGATCAAAGTATGTTCCATAAATAATAAAAAAACCTGTATATCCCCCCCACACCGAGGGTTTTTTTAAGTTTTTTTTTAAGATTTATTTTATTTATTTTATGCATATGTGTGCTCTATCTGCATGTACACCTGCATTCCAGAAGAGGGCACCAGATCACATTGTGGATGGTTGTGAGCCACCATGTGGTTGCTGGGAATTGAACTCAGAACCTTTGGAAGAGCACTAGGCAGTGCTCTTAACCGCTGAGCCATCTCTTCAGCCCCTTTAATTGTTTTTTTTTTTTAACTGAATATTTTTTAAAGAAAGAGCACAGGAATAATAAACTGGGCACAGTGACACACAACACTTGGGAAAATGAAGCAGGAAGGTTTGGAGTCTGAAAGATATCCTGTCCCCGTCCCCTCAGAAGAAAACGACAATGAAAGCACAACTCCTGCTCAGGGTTGAGAAGGACACCCCAAAGTAGAGACCCCTCTGCCAGAACAGAGACCTGGGTCTGGGGAGGGCACCCATGCTTCCTGGGTGGCAGAGAAATTGCTATGATGCTGTGCTATCTTTTTTGTTTTGTTTTGTTTTGTTTTGCAACAGAGGAATCTTTAATGGTCGAGGAGCACTTAAAGAAATGCTCAACATCCTTATTCATCAGGGAAATGCAAATCAAAACAACTCTGAGATTCTGTCTCACACCTGTCATAATGGCTAAGATCAAAAACTCAAGTGACAGCACATGCTGGCATGGCTGTGGGGAAAGAAAAACATTCTTCCATTGCTGGTGGGAGTGCAAACTTGTACAACCACTTTGGAAATCACTCTATCAATATCTTAGAAAATTAAGAATAGTTCTACCTCAAGACTGAACCATACCACTCCTCAGTCAACTCTTTTTATAAAGTTATAAGCAAGAGTTTGACAGTTATAAAACAGTGATCATAACTATGGAAGTTTCTTACAGGATTAGCAATGTGTGAGGAACTGGTTAACTTTGTATGTTGAAATTAGTGGGGAAAATAAGAAAAAGGAGCCAGGCATGGTGGTTCAGGCTTGGAATCCCTGT
Organism: Lophiomys imhausi; assembly: GCA_907164525.1. Taxonomy (NCBI): domain Eukaryota; kingdom Metazoa; phylum Chordata; class Mammalia; order Rodentia; family Muridae; genus Lophiomys; species Lophiomys imhausi. The sequence goes on along the minus strand of CAJQZJ010031998.1, from coordinate 1,839,312 downwards.
TACTTTAAAGGCTGAGGTGGGAAAAGCACATGTTCACATCCTGCTTTGGACATATGGCAAATTCAAGTCCAACCTAAGCAACTTAGACAAAGCCTCTCTCAAAATAAATCTTCAAAGATGACTGAGGGGATGGAACATTCACCTGGTATGGGAAGTTCTTGAGATCAGCCCTGACTACTTCAAAATCAAATTTGATATGTGGTATACAAAACAATACAACGTTGAAGGTTTGTAAAAAACTGTTTCAATTTCATAGCATTTATTTAAATACTGATACTTTAGAACTACTATTATCAATATTTATCAGGATTATTATCAATGAGATTGCATTTTGTGCAAAATCTTTATTCATTATTTACATGTATTTTAACTGGGAATTCACACAGCTTCATAAATGTGTATCAGATAAATTACTTAAAAGAGGAATATGACATTTCTAAAAATCTAATCTTACAGTTTAAGAAGAAAGTCAGTTAGCCCTAAAAGAACTCAAAATCAGCAAGATGTCGAAATAGGATTTCTTAGAACGTTCCCAATCTGCTAGCACATATATATCCAAAACTGATCTACAAACAAAAGCTATAACAACCCAGTCTGATCAAATCCTACACTCTCCATCATTAGTTCATCTGAACATTCTTTGGACTTCAATGTTTAGTGTTCTTTGTTACTTCTTATTGTAGACAAATCAAAATTTAAGTTACAAACATTTAAATTCTACTTTTTTAAAAAGAAGATCCATTTGATCATTCAAAATGAAGAAGACAAGATGAGGGAAAGGGTCTTTCGAACTATAATTCACTAATCAGCACACAGATATCCTAAAAGAATGGATGAAATGCTTCTTCAAGTAGAGTTACTAACTAGTAAACATTGTCCCTTTGGCTTCTTAATTGAATAAAGGTTTATTTATCTCATGTGTTATGAGAGATATTAATAGACCTTCCTGCTAAATCATTACAATCAGGTAATTTGGAATCTTGTGTAGGACTCTGGCTTTGGGGACAGGTTGTTATCCAGGGCCCAAAGAGGTCAAGATCAGAAGAGAAGATAGTACTGCAAACAAAAAAGACTTCAGAAATTCAAGTACAGGAACCAGGTCAAACCCAGAGTTGGAAATTAGGACTCACAAATCACAAGAGAACAAGATTATAGGGGACAGATAGAAGTATGCAGTGGTTACACTGTATCCAGGAATCTAATACACCAGGATAACACTAGCATAAAGAGAGATGAAGGACTTGCTTTCTAGCCTACCCTCAAGGTTTATCTGTCAGCTTCCCTAAAAACATTCCCTAAACTCAGTAAAACTGTAAAGTTCACCTCTAATCAATCCTGCATCTTACAGCAGTAAGTCATAATAATTACTGTTCTTGTTATGCAATTATCACAGTTTATATGTCATGCAATAATCACATGATTATATTTTTAAAATCTCTTAGTTTTTTATGGTGAATACGGATAAGCAGTCACTTCTAAGACAATTTACATCCCAATGTTAAACGATCTATATACTCTGTGGCAGTGTGTCAGCAAAGTGCCTGTTCAGCTCTGGAATTTTGGTTGATAGATAATTGACTCTGTACTTAAATTAGTCAGAGGAGGGTCAACAGATGTGAAATTCAATAAGTGAAGCTACATTTTTTGGGAAAATGCCTCAATTTGAATAAAATACAGAATCTTTCTCATGTAGACTTTCACAATCAGATTGAATTTTTTCATGTTCAGCTTTCTATTAAAAATGAATCCAATGTGTCCAAAAATACAATAAGATGCTTCTGTCTGAAGAAGCTGAAGGAGCAGAAGGTTAGGTTAATATCTCTTTACGAATACTAAAAAAGATACAAATACACATCAAGATTGGCTGTGATGTCACTCCTTTAATCCCAGCACTTGGGAGGTGAGTGGGTCAGATCTCTATAAGTTCCAGGCCAGCCAGGATAACACAGTAAGACCCTGTCTCAAGAAAGCAAAGGAGACATCATAGTGCTAAACAGTTTGTTATATTTCTGTCCCTCAAGCACACCCTGCAATAGACACAGAGCCTCACTTCTGAGAGTTAGATCCAGGCAAGCCCCACACACAAACGTCCATGACTACTTCCAGTAACAATGACATCTGTGAGTAAAAGTGAAAATACAAACATAAAAGCTCATTTCTTTATCTTGTAATCCTGCTTATAAGTATACACAGCCACATCAATGTCAAATGTACAAAGCACAATACAAAATTATACACACACCAAGATTTGCAAATTTGTATATGTAAAATTACGTGTGAAGAAGGGAAGGCAGAACTGGGAAGGTGGCTCAGTGGGTAAAGCACTAAGCATAAGGACCAGTATTCAGATCTCCAGTACCCACATCAATGCCATTGGCCTGGCACACTGCTTATAATCCTAGAGCTCATGAGTCCAAGATGGCATCCCCAGAGACAGCTGGCTAGCTAGAGTAGCTGAATCAGTGAGCTTCAGGCTCAGTGAGAGACTCAACCTCAGTACCTAAGGTGGAGAGCAATGGAGGGAGACGCAGGACTCAGACTTCTGCATGCATGAGCACCTATGCACATGTGCACCTTCACATATGTGCCCCCCCACACACAAACATGCATACATACCTACATGCACACCATACATGAGCACACCCCTGCAAACAAAACAAAACAAAAGGATAGCCATTCCATAGGATAAGCAATGTGGTGCACTACAGTTAGTACACACAATTATAACCCTTCTTTATGCTAATTCACAGTCCCACTTCTACCTTTGCTCTTTGTTAAGCATCTTCAAAGGAAATTACTCAAAAAGGAAGTCATGATCAATGTATAGCTTACCCACAACATGGTAGAAGTTTGGGAATCATCTCACAGTGAGAACCTAGAAACATCACTGACTTCTCCTTCCCATAATGCTGTTTGTTCTTATTTGCCAGCAAAGCCATCCCTCTGTCCTTCACCTGTCCCCATACATCTCCATGGGCCCCAGTCTTTGCTATAGTGTGTGACATCCAGAATTTCTTGTTTCCCTCCAGGTTTTCCCTCTCAAGAAATTATTCTGTGCTTCTGCCTCCAAGCTTACTCACTGAACCCATCGCACAAGGCACTCAGAAAAGAAAAAGAATTTGAAATGAATTGCCAGGAAACACCCTCCTTAATATTAATGTTAAATAATCAACTTACATAGCTCCAAACACTAAGGAGACGCAATAATAATTTGAGAATTATGTATGTCTGTGTGAATATAAATCAGAACATTCCAAGATCACGCTGTAGCAATATTTATCAACATGTGACACCTACATACCTTTGGAAACGAGTGCTAGAAAGTTATCACACACAGACTGCTAAGAAATATCACCAAATAACAATGCCTATAGATATCACTGGTACAGGGTCTATACTAGCAAAAAATCTATAAATATCCAAAATAGGCACTAATATGCCATTGGTTTAGAGAGATCCTTAATACTCATGTGATGGACTAGTGAACCACTTTAAAAGAGGTGAAAGAGAGCATGTTGACTAGTATAAAAAGTTCTAATATATGTAAATATTCTTTTTTCATTTATTACTTCAAGTTACATCTCCATCACAGCCCCTTCCTTCCACCCCTCCCAGGCTCACCCTGCCACCCTCTCCCCCTTCTCCCACCTATCCTACTTCTCTGGTGTGGGGTGTTCTACATATCAGCTTCCCTCAGTTCAGATGTCATATGAGGACTAAGAGCTTCCTCTTGCACTGGGGGCCTACATGGCAGCTCCACTAGGGCAAAGTGTCCCACTAACAGGTAACAAAGTCTATGTTCCTGTCCCTTTCAGTCTGTTGGTTGTAGGATAGTTATCCTGTACTATATGGCTAAAATCCAGTTATAAGTGAATACATGCTATGTGCATCTTTCTGGGTCTGGGTTAGCTCACTTAGGATGAGCTTTTCTAGTTCCATCCATTTGGCAGCAAATTGCACAATTTCCTTGTTTTTTTAATGGCTGAGTAGTATTCCATTGTGTAAATGCACCACAGTTTTGTGTTTTAATCCATTCATCGGTTGAGGGACATCTGGGTTGTTTCCAGTTTCTAGCTATTACAGATTAAGCTTCTACAAACATAGTTGAGGAGATGTCCTTGTGGTTTGGTGAGGAATCATTTGGATGTATATCCAGAACTTCAAATCCTTTAAGAAAGAAATTGAAGAGGACATCAGAAGATGGAAAGATCTCCCATGCTCATGGATAGGTAGGATCAATATAATAAAAATGGCCATCCTACCTTAAGCAATATACAGATTCAATGTCATTCCTATCAAAATACTAACACAATTCTTTACATACCTTGAAAGAACAATTCTCAACTTCATATGGAAAAGGAAAAAAACCCAAACTAGCTAAATAAATCCTGTACAAAAAAAAAAAAAAAAAAAAATCCAGCGTTATCCTTATCCCTGATTTCAAGTAGAGCAATAATAATAAAAACAGCATGGTACTGGTATAGAAACAGACCAGCTGATCAATGGAATTGAATTGAAGACCCAGAAATAAACCCACACACCTACAGTCACTTAATTTTTGACAAAGAAGTCAAAACTGTACAATGGAAAAAAGACAGCATCTTCAACAAATGGTGCTGGTCTAACTGGATGTCCACATGTAAAATAATGCAAATAGAACCATTTATCACCTTGCACAAAACTCAAGTCCAAGTGGATCAAAGACCTTAACATAAAGCCCGACACATTAAATCTAATACAAGAGAAAGTGGGGAAAAGTTTTGAACTCATGGTATAGGTAACACCTTCCTGAACTGGACACTAATAGCTCAGGCTCTAAGACCAACAATCAATATATGTAAACATTCTAAGTCAACATATTTAATAATAATTTTGATTATCTTCACTTTATGAAGATGATCTTGGTCCAGGAGATCAAGAGAAGAGAATACCCTGTGGGGAATGTGGCTGGCCCACGGCACAACTGATACCCAGAGAGCCTAGCACTCAGGCTGAGGAAATCCAACACCTTATATTTCTAAATGTTCCAGACCCAGTGATGTGGACACTTTATCCTTCTTGGGACAATATGCTGGTTGTCCTAATAGCTGAGTTCACCATCATAGTAGTCACAGAAGCATCAGGAGAAACAGCGTAGGTGGCCCACTGTCAGGTTGTCCAGCTGCCGCTCACATGGAGAAGCTCAGTGTAGGAACGAGGGCAGAGCTGGCCCTGACACAGAGAAGGGTGTAGAGAAACCTGTCTCGCTGTGCTGTCTCCATTGCTTTAGCAGGCCCTTCGCACCCCTGCTTTGTGCAGAGAGGCCAGATGGGTCTGATTTCTCAAAGTTCCCTACAAGCATGTGACCTCTGCGCTTTGGTTTCTTTCATGCCATCCCTTTACGACATGGAGACATCAGCCTTCTGCTCTGACAAACACACCTGGGTTTTCTCGTCCTGTTTCCTTCTGAAACAATCGAAAACAGTTTAATACAAAAGATTTATGACAACTTTTCTATTTTTCCCATTTTATATGTCTGCTAAATTCCATTTTTTAAACATTATAGAGAAAGCCACTGGTAGAATCACAATGTCTAGAAATGTTAAGTTCTCTGTAAAAATAAGGCCACTCAAATCTTGTTAAACTGATACTGTATTCATTGTGCCTCTTAATGCCCACGTTCATTCCAAAGGACTTGTAAAATGAAATCATCAAAAACGTCCCAGCTGCACAAGTCCTTTGAAACTTTTCTGTCATAACAGAGTCTGCCTTACACATTACAAAAACATGTGAACGGGCTTAAAGATAGTTTAACAAAAAGACTAGAAAGGGAGCATATCCAGGTGGCTTTTTAAGTGTGGAACATAATAAAAAGGGGTTTGGAAAGTACTGTGCCAAGATATAATAGCTAGAAAACAAGAAACTCCACTTACAAGCTGAAGTGTAACTTTAAGTCTTAAACAGAAGAAATGTTGAGAATGCAAGGAAAATAACAACAAGCTCTCTTGTTAAAAATGGACAGACAAAAGCCTTCAGCAATATATTAGCAGTATGGTCACATATTTCAGCTCTTCCTTCTGTAGTTCCTGGACACCTGCTGTATCCAGTCACATCGGGATCCAGTCATAGAACAGAAGCCATGAGTGTTTAAAACTGAGGGACCTGCTGCAGGAAACTCACCACCTAAGTGATGCACTCAACAGCAAACAGGAAGACAAGTCAGAGACTGAAAGTCTCAGAAAGCCACTGTCTCCTTTCTGTCAGAGTCAGGACACCAAGAACCAAGGTCACCAATGGGGTATTAGAAGAGACTCAGCATGGGCCAGATAAAGAGTGGGAGAAAGAAACCCTAGCTTCTCCCACCTTCTCAGCTGGGCTGGGAAGTGGGGCAAGAACAGCTACCAGGGTTAGCAGGACCAGGTCTGTTGGGTTAGCAGGTGTGGGCTATGTTGTGTATGGAGGAATTCCCTGGGAGAAATCTATGTCACCCTGGGACCCTGCATGTCCCAAACAGTGCCCTTGTTCAGAGCAAGTCAATTCATCCTGATTGCTCTTTGCCATCTTGACAGTGTTGCTCAGCCCCCAGTATACAGAGGATTCATTTTGTCCATACACACTTTAAAAGGGCCCATTTGGCTTATAGTCTGGCTGTCTTACTGTAATTCATCCACTGGCCTTTGGGAAGAGCAAATTTACATCATCAGAGGCAGAATAAGTGAAAATCCAGCTGGGGAGGGTTGAAGGCATCAGCCCGAGAGGGTCTAGACAATCAATGGGACCCTGAAACATCTGTGTGTGAAATGCCACTAGCTAGAAATAAAAAAAAAAAAAAACAATGACATATTTCTCAAAATCTCTCTAAGGGAGAATACAGACGGGTTGTCTCATTGAGAGTTTTGTTTTTTTTTTTTTTAATAGGTATGGATCCATGTATGTTGTATATTCATGTGTCTGGTGCCTGCAGAGGTCAGAAGAGGACATTGAATCCCCTAGAACTGTAGTAATAGACAGTTTTGAGCTGCCATATGGCTACTGGGAATCGAACCCTGGTCCTCTGGAAGAGAAGCTAGAGCTCTTAACTTCTGAGCCATTTCTCTAGCTCCTAGTTGAGCTTTTTAATTCACTTTTAGACACTACCTCCTACCAGACCCTAAGGAAAAAGGTCACTCTTTGTGTCTGCATGGAAACAAACAGAAAACAAAATTTAATCAGTAAAGGAAATTTATTGACTCATGTCACTGAAAATCATGAGCTGTAACAAGCACCAATCTTGATCCATAGACCAGTGAGGTCACCAGAGACTCTCCCCACCTCACCCTGGTGGAGTGGCTCCTGGGAGGGGATAAGAATGCTCCTTTCATCAACACTAGACATTGAGTCTCATCAGTATGAATCTGCCAGTTTTATGACTTCTCTGCAAATACAGATGTATCCTGTCTCCCATTTGTCTTGTCATTAATCCGTGACCTAAGGTGTTAAGATGGATGAGCAGTGGGGGCTCAGACCTGAGTCGTCTGCTGCTAAAGCAATTCCTGCTTCCTGCTTTCTCTGGCTCCAGCTTATCTTATGAACAATAAAGCATTTTCAGTGTGGAAATTCTCCTGCATAACGAATATCCAGGCCACTGGCCAATCAACAAAAAGTTCTCTCGGGACAGACTTAAGAACTTCTCCAACATAGTAGGACCACCTGCTAGTCAACCTGATTCAAAGCGAAACGTAAAAGGACAAAATATTAGAAAATATTTTAACTTATCTACTGTTCACTAACACAATTTCATATGAAACTATACTCTTCTTCAAATATTGATTTAACATAAACATTGGCATCAGAGCATGTGAGATTTTCATTTACCTTTTTTCTTTTATTATATTTTATATTATATTATTTTTAAAGTTCGTTGTGTGTGTGTGTCCATATTGTGCACACATGCAACAGTGCCTATGTTTAGATCACAGAACAACTTGTGGGAATCACAATTCGCTCTGTGGGTCCCTGGGCTTCATCTCATGTCATTGTAGCTTTACCTGTTAAGTCATCTAGTTGGCCTCTCTATAATTTTACTTTTGCAATGTGGGGGACCAAGCCTAGGGCCTCTTGCATGCTGGTCAAGCAGTCTACAACTAAACCACAGCCCAGTGTCCTCTTTTTCTAAATTATGAGAACTGAGAATATAAAAGATTCTGTGAAATATATGAGAGAGAAATCCTTTTACATTTTTATTATTTCCCCTAATTTTTACAGCTGGAGAGCAGCTATAAAACAACTTGCCTTCATCAAGTCTTTCCAAAGCATTTGATTTTTTGTTTTACATAGAGGGAAACCCCTCCTATTTTTACAACCATCATTAACTACTTTCTGTAATTCTGTAGTGTTTCCTTTAACATGTGATTACAATAAGCATGGTGAATAGATAAGTTTGTGAACAAAGAAACATTAGCTAGTGATAAAGGCCAGATAGTGGAAAGCTTGGGGTGTTAAGGGAAGGAAGCTTCCATGGTCAACATTTGCTAGTCATAAAGGCCAGATAGTGGAAAGCTTGGGGTGTTAAGGGAAGGAAGCTTCCACGGTCAAAGCTACTCTGAGGACTGTGGCCTTCCTGGTGGATTAAAGAAGAACTGGGTAGGAAGTGACCAAGCACGGGGCGGGTGGCGGGGGGCAACAGAGACTGGTTAGGGCAACAGTCATTGTACTGTTTTCTGTGCCTGCAGGAAAGCAGTTCATAGTCCACACTTTTATTCTTCATAGAGACCTTTACCGAAGGTCACAAGATGTTTCAAAATATCCCAAACCCTGATTGTTTTCCAGCTGTCTTACTATGGTAGCCTTGGTAGATATGTGATCAAAGTCTCAAATTAAATTTCAAAGAGCTTTTTCTGTTTTGTTTCTTGCTAAATCACGCAAAGGTTACCAGCTCGCAACTTCAGACAGAGGAGAAGCAGCACAGCTTCTAACATCATGTTGCCCAGTGTCACAGTGCCATGAGCTACTTCGGCTTCCTCCAGGCATCCCAAGCCACCTTACAGTCAAGGTACATGGACACCAGTGCTGGGCCCACCTGTGATTATGGATACAGAATGTGGAAGTCTCGGCCGAATAAAGGCTAAAAGAATGACTGTATAGCTACGGCAAGAGTCAGCACAACGCCCACAACTAGGGTTCCAAATGTGGGAAGAACCAGGACTACAAGGGGCATACAGAGCTTAGAGGAGAGAGAGGAACTCCTAAGAGTCTAAGACAAGGGCTGTCCTGAGTGAGCATGACCTTGTGGTGTCCCAGCGGTAACTGTGGTGAGCTTGATATGGAAATGGCCTGTGAGGACTAGTATGATACCGACCTTGACCACTTGTGCACCCCAGGTCCTCACACCTTTGGTCCAAAGACTCAGGGATGCACTCAAGATGCCCAAAGCTTCTAAGCAATGGCCTCAGATTATGGGTACATGGGAGAAGACCCAACTGGGGACTCAATGCCAGTGCATGTCTAATGCCTCCTGGTTTAGCCCCTTTTCTTCCAGAACATCACCAAGCATATAGTGTGGTCCACAGCATGAGTTGCAGGGGCAGTTTTCTGAATAGCGCCTGCTTGGGCTTTCACTTGGACATGGTCTGAAGCGGATGGTTCCAAAGCTGCTGAGAAAGGCTCCTGAGCAGAAGAAGAGAAGAAAGAGGAAAAAGGGGAGAGAGAAAGGGAGATTCAGAGAAAAGTGTCCCAAAGGCTCAGGATTAGAGCAGACACAACAAACACAAATTGCAAGTCAGGTACAAAATCTGTGACAAGGGGGGAAAAGTCAGCCTCTAGTCTTCATGGTGGAGAGGATTCACTATGCACAACTCTCACTGTAAATATTGAACCCTCTACCAACACAAGAGCACCAGCTGCCTCAACAGCAAGTGTCCCAAGGAACAGGATAAGTAGGTGGGTGCCAAGTTCCCAAACAGACTTTAGACTACCCTCAGGAGGGCCTCAATCATAAGATGAAGAAAACAGAGAGGCCACACAAAACGGTGAAGGACCTTAATAGTATGCTCCAGCAGGCTAAAGAGAAAGATCTGGTTGATAAGAATACCACAGGATCACAACCAGAACTGCAGGTTTATGGTGGACCTCAGTACCATCAACAAGCCCATTGGCAAGAGACTGCAGAGATGTTTTAAAGGTAAGAACCATTAACCCAGGGCCCAGAGGAAGAGCAGGGTGATGTGGACAATGGCATCCCTGATGAGGGGTAGGGCAAAGCAGCAGGGCTCACAGAGTGCACCCTGGCACACACTGCCTCTCTAGCCCGACCCTATTCCCCAGGCCTATATGTGGCTACAGCAGCCCCTAGAGGAGGAGGTGCAGTACCCTGTCTGGGTGGTGTGCTACAGGGTCAGGTCCCCTGCATCCTGGGATTCAAGATGGAGGTTCATGAAGACGGTGGCAGGGCTGCCCTGTAACCACCCATTTGCAGGGCAGGCAGGGCCTTTATAGTGAAGCTGAAAGCCAATCCTAATAAAATACTTTTCTACTCCCTCCCCACAATACAGAATCAGTTCTTCTGGTTAACTTGTACTGCTCTCTTAGACAAGCCCACATTTTAGAATGTATTCTTTGTACTCTGTGTAGACACACATTTGCTCAGTGCTATGGTATTCATGTGTTTGCTTTGAATACTGCAGCATTCCATAGCATTTTACATGCTCATTGACAATATGGTTTCCATTTTTTCCGCATCCTTGTCAGTATGCTTGGGCTACTATTGAAACACTGCCAAGCAGTGGGCCGCTTGGACAATAGACACTTGCTTCTCACTGTCCGAGAAGCCAGTTACTGAACTGAAAGTGCCCATCTGTTGAGTCCTTGGAAAGTACCTTTTTTTTTTTCTTGTTTCCATATGCAGAGAGCATGCTCTTGTCCTCCTCTTAGCTACTAACATTCCCAGGATATCCCAGCTCTGAGGATTCATTCAACCATATTTGTCTCCCAAAGATCATCCAACTAAGGGTATGTCTTCAGTCTGAACTTAGAGGTTTATATTTCAGAGAAACTAGCCAGGCCAAGCAGACAGTCCCCTTCTTGAGTTCTCTTATCCCAGTTGCCCACGGAGCAGTGATTCTCAGAGCTGGTTCTAGGATTAGTAGTCTTATCATTTCTTGAAACCTTGCTAAAAATGCAAGCTCCCAGACTTCCATGAATTACACTCTGTGGTGGGTCCCAGAAGTCAGGAAATTGTGTTTTAACAGGATCTCTGGCAAATTCAAGTACTGTCTCAGAAAGCCACTCTCTTCCATAATCTTACGCACCTCAGATCTGGAGTTGGAGCCCAGAACAGTCTTGTCAGTTCAAGCAAACATCAGGCCTCCATCAAGTTCCCAGAAACCTCCTATTCTTTCAGCTGTTGGAATTGGTTCTTGGTCCATCTGGTTTGCAACTTCTAATGGAGAACCAGTCTGAAAATAAAGGCAGTATATGGAAGAAAGTCAATGGATAGGGCCAAGCCCTGTGCCTCGATCCACAGAAAACCAAGCCTTGATAGTGTCGCTGAAGACGAACACCAGAGACCTTCGAGTCAGATCTGTTCTGGGTTATTCACAAGAGCACAGTGTGTTTACACACAAGCCAGTTTGGTCAAGGTATCAGGACACATAAGACTAAAGATACAGAATCCACATGTTAGCTTACGCCAGTCAGCAGGGATCACAGTAAATAAAAAATAAAGCTATTAAACTATCTAAGAGCTTACTCTTTATAGACAACTCTGCCTCCTAATTTAAGAAGATTGAGGTTTCTTGAACTCTCACCCATCTCACATGGAAGAGGGGACTCTCCTGTGCAAATCTTAGCCCACCCTTGGTGCCCTTCTGATCTGTAAGTCTCAAACATTCACCAAGAGCAGCACTTCTATAGACTGCCCACGGTCCTGCTCTGCCTGGTCTGTGAATTCCTCAGTTCCCTTACCTTGCCATGAACTGTTCAGATGCCATGCACTGCAGGCAGGAGAGAGGAAACAGTGGCAATTCAATACTTTTGCAATCATCTTCCACAGATGAGGAGGCCAAAGGACAAATAATTAGACTGGAACCTTGCTAGCACTAATGGAGGCATATGAGGTGCTGAGAGACTCCCAGGTTGGAGAGGAGGCTCAATATGCAACCAGGGAATGGATTTTCTAAAAGGCATTTTTTCCCCTAATAAAATTAGGTTGTCTTGCCTGAGAGTCAAGTCTCTACATTCAATTTTAATTTTTCTTTCAGAGAGTGTATCTAATTTTTAAAAACTTTGTGGAAGTACCCTGAATCATGAGAAACGACACAATATACAAAGGAATACTTTGATCAGCTTGAGCTATCTTAGAAGTCACTACCACAATTCAAAATGGCCAACAGAATCAACCATTCCTGCAAGTTCTCTGGGTCCCTTTTTGTCATACCCTTTCCCACACCCTGCCACCACTGATCTGCCTTCTCTTGCTGTAAATTACTTTGAATATTCTATAAGCAGGATCATATAACATATTTTCTGTTCTCTGTTTCTTGCATTCAGGAGAGCTGGAATGGTAATAGTAATCCATATTATATGTTTCATTGGTTTATTCCTTTCTAATGTGGTATTTTACTCCATTGAATGGACAAATTATAATTTTTTAGACACTTAGGTTGACTTCAGTTTGGACTATTACAAATAATACTAAGATAATATTTGTGTATAAGCCTCTGCATGACCAGATACTTCCACGTGTCTTTGCTAAATACATAAGAATGGAAGGGCTGCATGCCATGGTGTTTAAGAACGAGCAGAATTGCTTTCCAGCTCCCTTTTCCTTCCACCCAACAGTGAGAATTCTAGTTGCTTCACAACCTTGCTGAAGGTCAGTCTCCATTTTTGCCCAGCAAGAGTATATAGTGCATCTCTGTGTATTTTCAATTTGCATTTCTCCGTTGGCTGATAAAGCTGAATATCTTCCTGTGTGCTTTGGACAGACATATTTGTGCATTTTCTTTTGTGAAGTGTTGTCCATTCATTATTAAGACCCTGGGGAATGTAAGCACGAGAGTGGCATAATTTAATTTATGTTTTAGAAAATTATACAGGCAGAAGAAAATACTGAGACACTAGGTGAAGCTGCAGAAGAGGAATGTAGGGTTGGGGAGATCAAAATGTATCCAATTGGAATAGCTATAGAAAAGATTAGCTAGTAGAATGGGTAAGAGACACTTCTGAGACAGGGCAACTTTCATGTGTTGAGTACATACCTTGTTTGTATGTGAGTTAATCAACATCAACGGTGAGGGAATCTGACTCCACTGGACATGAGGGTTCATTATATATATATATCTCCAATGCAAATTGCTACACTTGAAGGTTCCCTCTGAAAGCTTATGAAGGTCTACTGCTATTGTGTTGGGATGCCGTGGAGTACAAAATCAAGTGTCCAGGCCACAGGCTGTGTCCTCATGCATGGATAAGTGTCCTTATCCTGGCTGTGTCTTCCTCCCTTTCTTTTTTCTTTCTTCTCCTCTCCCTACTTTTTTTTTCTTCCCAGTGCCATGTATTTTAAGAAGCACTACATCTTGCAGCACCACAGAAGGGCAACACACAGAGATTTTATGCCAAATTCTGCCATTTCATTAGAATATTTCATGAGTGTAGCTTAAGTTTTCTCCATAAGAGAAATCCTAGCAGATGGACATGGAATCCCTCAAATCTGCTACTTTCCATGTCTCTAACCCCCTTTCAAATTTCATCCTTCATCTTTTTAACACTGTGTGCCAGAAGGCTATCAGCTTGTTCTTCCTAACTCAGTGGTTAAGTCTGTAACAATGTCCACTATTTTCCTCAATCCTATTAGATTTGATTTGCATCTCTGGGGACAGTTATCATATAAAATAAAGTATTAACAGGATATGAAGGGAGGCTTTGCTGCAGTTTGCATTTTTTAAATTCTATTTTTAAGAATTATTTTGAAAATAATATCACACATGTACATAATTTCAACTGACCACTCTCATCCTCAATCCTTTCCTGCCTCCTACTACCTCTCTTATCTACCTCCCTCTCTTCCCTACAAATATATTTCTCATATTCATTTTTTTCTGTTATTCTGTTTTGTGAATCACTGAGTTAAGCCAGGCCCATCTGTGTTACCATGGATTTGGAGCTATCTATGGGTTCAACAGTTGGTACACAGCTGAAGACCATGACTCCTCCTCTCCCAGAACCTGTGCATAGCTAATAACTCAGCCATAAGGGAAAGCATTCTGTGGGTTCCTCATCCATCCATGACTGATTTCTCACAAACCCTGTCTTGTATGATCCCACTGTTGTGGGTTCATGATGGAAATGAATATGTGTAGTCCAGAGGATAGCATTTTTCAGCCCATCACCCTATCTTCTGCCTCTTACATACTTCCTGCCGTCCACCTTCTACAATGTTCCATGAACCTCTTAGCAGGGAGCTCTCAATCATCAATTATTCTAAGCAATTTTTGGCAGCCATGAATCTCTGCATTCATCAACCTTTACTTCAAAGAGAAGCTGCTTTAGTTAAGAGTGACAGCAGCTTAGAATGCAGCTCGATGGTGTGTCAGTGTAGTTAAACATCAATAGTAAGTTCTTCTCTTGAGACTATGACTTCTTCAGTCAGGTTGCTAATTAGACTTAACAGCGGAAGGAATAGGTTCCCTCCTGTGGAGTGGCCTTGAAATCTAATCAGAAGGCAACTGCTTACCACTACAACAGTTGTGCCACCATTCTGAAGGCTGTCATATCTTGCTCAGCCGGTTAATAGGGCTTATGAAAGGGTAAGATCATTGATACCTTTATTTCTCCAGCAGTCTGCATGGCACCTTCCAGTGCTTTAAAAGCTAACCAGCAGGGATAAAGTTGCCAGCTCAGTTCCATCTTGTTTTCTCTGCATTTTACAGCTGAGAAACAACAAGATCACATCCTCTGTCTGGTGGGTAACCAAGAGGAATGACAAAAGTCTACATTGTTTTGGAGGGCCTCATGGGCCTCCCTGACTAACTCCTAAAGGGATCTCCCAAACCACTCTGGTTGAAGGGAGAAATAGAATGAATTCCATTAAAAATAAAAACAAACAAAACTTAAGGCCAAGTGGATCAAAGACCTCAACATAAAGCTGTAAAGAATAAGTCTAACAGAAGGGAAAGTAGGGAAAAGCCTCAAACTCATGGACACAAGTGACAACATCCTGAACAGAACACCAAGGGGCTCTAAGATCAACAATCAATAAATGGGACTTCATGAAACTGAAAAGCTTCTGTAAGGCAAAAGACACTGTCATTAGAACAAAACAACAACCTCCAGATTGGGAAAAGATCTTTATGAACCTCATATCTGGGAGAGGGCTAATATACAAAATTTATTTTACAAAATTAAGAAATTAAACACCAACAAACCAAGTAAACCAATCAAAAAATGGGGTACAGAGCTAAACCAAGAATTCATAAGAGGAATCTCTAATGGCTGAGAAGCACTTGAAGAAATGCTCAACATCCTTAATCATCAGGGAAATGCAACTCAAGACAACTCTGAGATTCCATCTCACACCTGTCAGAATGGTTAAGATCAAAAACTTAAATGACAGCACATGCTGGTGAGGTTGTGGAGAAAGGGGAACCCTACTCCATTGCTGGTGGGAGTGCAAACTTGTGCAACCACTTGGAAATCAGTCGGGTGTTATCTTAGAAAACTTGGAATAGCTCTACCTCAAGACCCAGCCATACCACTTCTGGGTATACATCCAAAAGATTCCTCACCAAACCACAAGGACATCTCCTCATCTATGTTCACAGCAGCTTTATTTATAATAGCTAGAAACTGGAAACAACCCAGATGTCCCTCTACTAAAGAATGGATAAAAAAAGAAACAAAACAAAACTGTGGTACATCTACATAATGGAATACTACTCAGCTATCAGAAACAAGGAAATCATGCAATTTTCTGCCAAATGGATAAAACTAGAAAAGCTCATCCTGAGTGAGCTAACCCAGACCCAGAACACATGCACATGGCATCTATTCACTTATAACTGGATTTTAGCCATATAGTACAGGATAACTATCCTACAACCAACAGACTGAAAGGAACAGGAACATGGACTTTATTACCTGTTAGTGGGACACTTTGCCCTAGTGGAGCTGCCATGTAGGCCCCCAGTGAAAGAGGAAGCTCTTAGCCCTTGTATGACTGATAAACTGAGGTGGGTGGAGATGTGGGGGTATCCCACACCAGAGGAGTAGGATAAGTGGGAGAGGGGGTAGATGGTGGGAAGGAGGGACTGAGAAGGGTGGAGGGACGGGGCTATGATGGAGATGTAACTTGAAGTAATAAATAAATGTAATAATAATAATTTTAAAAATCAGAATGTCAAACTCAAAAATATAACACATTTAAAAATTGAAACAATACATATCTTGATTCATAAATGTTCAAGTGACTTCCCTGGAAGGCAACAGTGATCAAATGTGTGCAGTTGCTGCACATGCCACAGCAAGAGTGTACAGACAATGCTACACTGAAGACTCAAAAGCCACCAGAGGCCTTGCTAGTAGTCATGTTATGCTTTAAAAACTCACAAAGCGGGGCTTCGGAAGATGGCGGCGACCTACACTGACGCATTCTGAACGCGGGGAAAAAAGAGCCATAAAAAACACAGAGTTACTGGGCACTGTGCAAAAACTGGAGGGGCTAGACCACCCCACCCCGGGAACACTCACAGCTCCCAAGGGACTGTTAAAAGTCCCAGGGCAAGGCTCTCCCCATCTCTCACAGACACGGAGGCCACTAAACCGGGGACTCGGGAACTCCCATTTGGAGAGGCGCCTGGTAAGATCGATCCCAACTTACAGCAGGCAGAATCAGGGTCCACTTGGCCATAGATCGCTGTCCTATTGGGCTCCCCACACCTCAGGTTGAACTTATACCCACTTAGAAAAGGTTGCGAGATAGTGGAAGCCTTAGCAAGGAACAAACAGGGGGCTCAGCGGGTGGTCCGCAGCCGCTTGTGAAGCGGAGGGCGGGAGGTTCCGAGAGAGCGCAGGAAGCAGGGAACACAAAAGCAGGCGGGAGCGGCCAAATCTCACACACTCACGGTAGCGCAGCTGGGGAGCGAGCACTGCTGGCAGGGCCAAATCCCCGCCAGTCCACGGCAGGTCATCTGGGGAGAGAGACAGGCGTGGGTGGGGCCAGGGGTCCGTGCACCCACGGCGGAGCTGCTGGGACGAGAGGTGCACTCAGGCAGCTGGAGGATCTGGGGCTTGGGGTACCCACGGGACCCGTGGCGGCGCAGACAGAAAGGGAATCAGGCACAGAGTCCAGCCCTGTGGCGAGAAGACTAGAGAGAAACCAGAAATCGGGACCATAGCTCTATCCTGGAAAATCCAGACACATCAGGTGTGGAGCCAGACCCTGTCAGCCTCCGGGACGACAAACAAAGCCCACAGAATCTGTGCCTGGGCAAACAGGCCCATACCATCAAAACCATTACAGGCTGATAACTCAGAGTGCAACATAGAGAAGTTGAATTGGGAGCAGTGAAACAATCCTGGTCCATTACTCACAACCTGGGAATAGGCTGCACCAGATCACAGTGCCTCTGGCCATTAAAATCACAGTGACCTTGAAATCCCCCTGTAAGCAACGACAGATAGCCAAGTAACTCGTCCCCTGCACCAAATCATCCACTGTGGTTCCAAGCACAGAAAACAAACAGCTAAATGCATCCAATGGCGAAAGGTCAAAAAAAAAAAAATAGAAATCAAGGAATTATGACTCCAACAAAGCATAACCACCCTAGCTCATCCAATTCGGATGACCACACACCAACAGAAACACATGAAAACATTGACAATTCTGCAGTATGGAAAGTGATAGAGTCCCTGCAAGAAGAACTTAAATCTATGAAGGAATTCAAAGAAGCCACAATTCTACAAATCAAAACAAGGAACAACACCATTAAAGAGCTCCAAGCCAAGGTGACAGAGCTTGAACAGGAAAAGGAAAAAGCCATGAAAGATTTTCATACAAAAACAAGCAAGCTAGAGAAGGAAATGTACAAAACGAACAAAACCATACAACACATGAAAATAGAAATAGAAACAATAAAGAAAACACAGTCAGAGTTAAAAGAGGAAGTGGAGAACCAAGGGAAGAGAACAGGAACTATGGATGTGAGTATCAACAATAGGATGCAAGAGATGGAAGACAGGATCTCAGGCATGGAAGATTCAGTGGAAGAAATCAGTACAACATCCAAAGAAAATGAGAAGGCTAAAAAATCTCTCACCCACAACATCCAAGAAATCAAGGACTCATTGAAAAGACGGAACCTAAGAATTATAGGTATAGAGGAAAGAGAAGACTCCCGACTCCAAGGTCCAGGAAATATCTTCAACAAAATCATAGAGGAAAACTTCCCAAACCTGAAAAAAAGAGATGCCAATAAAAATCCAAGAGGCATACAGAACACCAAACAGATTAGACCAGAAAAGAAACTCCTCTCGCCACATAATAATTGAAACCCCAAATGTACAGAACAAAGAAAGAATATTAAAAGCTGTAAGAGAAAAAGGTCAAGTCACATACAATGGCAGACCCATCAGAATTACACCTGACTTCTCCCCAGAAACGATAAAAGCTAGAAGGGCCTGGTCAGATATACTACAAGTCCTAAGAGATCATAGATGCCCAGCCAGACTACTTTACCCAGCAAAACTCTCTATCAACATAGATGGAGAAAACAAGATATTCCATGACAAAATCAAATTTAAACAATATCTACCCACAAACCCAGCCCTACAGAAAATCCTAGAAGGAAAATCCCAACCCAGAGAAGAAAACTCCACCCAAGAAAACAAAGAGAATAGAAAACCCATCAGCAACTAAACCAAAAGAGGAACAGAACCACCGCCTATACCAAACTAATGGGAAATAACAACCCCAGGTCACTAGTATCCATCAACATCAATGGACTCAACTCCCCAATAAAAAGACATAGGTTTACAGAGTGGATCCGCAAGCAAGACCCTTCCTTATGCTGTATACAAGAGACACATCTAACTACAAAAGATAGACACTGCCTCAGAGTAAAGGGCTGGGAAAAGGTTTTCCAAGCAAATGGACCCAGGAAGCAAGCTGGAGTAGCCATCCTAATATCAAACAAAACAGACTTCCAACTGAAGTTAATGAAGAAAGACAAAGAAGGGCACTATATACTCATTAAAGGGAATATTCATCAAGAGGAAATCTCAATACTGAACATCTATGCCCCAAATACAAAGGCACCTACTTTCGTAAAATAAACACTTCTAAAACTTAAAGCGCACGTCGATCACAACACATTAGTAGTGGGAGACTTCAACACCCCACTCACAACAAAGGACAGATCATCAAGACAGAAGACAAACAGAGAAATATTGAGTCTAACAGAGATCATGAAACAAATGGACCTAACAGATATCTACAGAACGTTTCACCCAAACACAAAGGAATACACCTTTTTCTCAGCACCCCACGGAACCTTCTCCAAAATCGACCACATAATTGGTCACAAAGATAGTCTCAGTAGATACAAGAAAATTGAAATAACACCTTGTATCTTATCAGACCACCACGGAATAAAGCTGGTCTTCAACAGTAAAAGAATCAACAGAAAGCCTACACACACATGGAAATTGAACAGCTCCTTACTGGATGACCACTGGGTCAGGGAAGAAATAAGGAAGGAAATCAAAGACTTCTTAAAATCCAACGACAATGAAGACACAACATACCCAAACCTATGGGATACATTGAAAGCTGTGCTACGAGGAAAGTTCATAGCACTAGGTGCTTTCAAAAAGAAAATTGTAACAGCTCATATTAGTGAACTAACAGCTAAGCTGGGTGAATTGGAAAAAAAAGAAACAAACACTCCCAAGAAGAGCAGAAGACAGGAAATCATCAAACTTAGAGTTGAAATCAACAACTTAGAATCAAAAAGAACTATATAAAGAATCAATGAAACCAAGAGTTGGTTCTTTGAGAAAATCAACAAAATAGACAGACCCCTAGCCAAATTAACTGAAAGGCAAAGGGAAAGAACACAAATCAACAAAATCAGAAATGAAAAGGGAGAAATAACAACAGACATTGAGGAGATCCAGAAAATATTCGGGTCCTACTTTAAAAATCTATATTCCACTAAATTTGAAAACCTAAGCGAAATGGACAATTTCCTCGATAAATTCCACCTACTAAAACTAAATCAAAATCAGATTAACAGCTTAAACAGCCCAATAACACCTAAGGAAATAGAAACAGTCATTAATAATCTCCCAACCAAAAAAAGCCCAGGGCCAGATGGCTTTAGCACGGAATTCTACCGGACCTTCAAAGAGGAACTAACACCATTACTTTTCAAACTCTTCCACCACATAGAAACAGAAAGATCACTGCCAAACTCATTCTATGAGGCCACTGTCATTCTGATTCCTAAACCACACAAAGACCCAACAAAGAAAGAGAACTTCAGACCAATCTCCCTCATGAACATAGATGCAAAGATACTTAATAAAATACTAGCAAACCGAATTCAAGAACACATCAAAAGTATCATACACCATGATCAAGTAGGCTTCATCCCTGGAATGCAGGGATGATTCAATATACGAAAGTCTATCAATGTAATTCACCACATAAACAAGATGAAAGAAAAAAACCACATGATAATCTCGCTAGATGCAGAAAAAGCATTTGACAAAATCCAACACCCCTTCATGCTAAAAGTTCTGGAGAGAACGGGCATACAAGGACCATACCTAGAAATAATAAAGGCAACATACAGCAAGCCAGTAGCCAACATCAAATTAAATGGAGAGAAGCTTGAAGCATTTCCTCTAAACTCAGGGACAAGACAAGGATGTCCACTTTCACCATATCTCTTCAATATAGTACTTGATGTCCTTGCTAGAGCAATAAGACAACTAAAGGAGATCAAAGGGATAAAAATTGGAAATGAAGAAGTCAAATTATCCCTATTCGCAGATGATATGTTAGTATACATAAGCGACCCCAAAAACTCCACCAAAGAACTCTTACAGCTGATAAACAACTTCAGCAAGGTGGCTGGATACAAAATTAACTCAAAAAAATCAGAAGCCCTTCTTTATACAACAAACAAATATACCGAGAAAGAAATAAGGCAAACAACCCCCTTCATAATAGCCACAAACAACATAAAATACCTGGGGGTAACTCTAACCAAGCATGTAAAGGACCTATATAACAAGAACTTCAAGCCCCTGAAGAAAGAAATGGAAGAGGCCTTTAGAAGATGGAAAGATCTCCCATGCTCATGGATAGGTAAGATCAACATAATAAAAATGGCTATCCTACCAAAAGCAATATATAGATTTAATGCAATTCCTATCAAAATACCAACACAATTCTTTATAGACCTGGAAAAAGCTAGTCTCAACTTCATATGGAACAACAAAAAGCCCAGAATAGCTAAATCAATCTTGTCCAATGAAAAAACATCTGGAGGTATCACCATCCCAGATTTCAAGCTGTACTACTGAGCAACAGTAATAAAAACAGCATGGTACTGGTGTAGAAACAGACCAGTGGATCAATGGAATCGAATTGAAGACCCAAACATGGATCCACACACCTATGGCCAACTAATCTTTGACAAAGAAGCCAAAAACGCACAATGGAAGAAGGACAGCATCTTCAACAAATGGTGCTGGTCCAACTGGATGTCCACTTGCAAAAGAATGAAATTGGACCCATACCTATCACCTTGTACAAAACTTAATTCCAAGTGGATCAAAGACCTTAACATAAGGCCAGCCACACTAAAGATACTAGAAGAAAAAGTAGGAGAAACCCTTGAACTCATTGGCACAGGTGACAACTTCCTGAACAGAACACCAACAGCTCAGGACCTGAGATCAACAATCAATAAATGGGACCTCATGAAACTGAAAAGTTTCTGTAAAGCAAAGGATACTGTCATTCGAACAAAACGGCAACCAACAGACTGGGAGAAAATCTTCACCAACCCCACATCTGATAGAGGGCTATTATCTAAAATCTACAAAGAACTCAAGAAACTAAATGCCAAGAAACCAAATAATCCAATCAAAAAATGGGAGATGGAGCTAAATAGAGAATTCACAAAGGAGGAATCCCTAAGGGCTGAGAGACACCTGAAGAAATGTTCAACATCCTTAATCATCAGAGAAATGCAACTCAAGACGACCCTGAGATTCCACCTAACACCTGTTAGAATGGCTAAAATAAAGAGCTCAAATGATAGTGCATGCTGGCGAGGGTGTGGAGAAAGGGGTACCCTACTCCATTGCTGGTGGGAGTGCAGGCTTGTGCAACCACTATGGAGGTCTGTCTGGCGATATCTTAGAAATCTAAGAAAACCTTGCCTCAAGACCCAGCCATACCACTTCTGGGTATACACCCAAAGGACCTCTCACGGAGACATAGGGAAGTCTCCTCATCTATGTTCATAGCAGCCTTATTTGTAATAGCTAGAAATTGGAAACAACCCAGATGTCCCTCAACCGAAGAATGGATTAAAAAATTGTGGTACATCTATACAATGGAATATTACTCAGCTATCAGAAACAATGGAATCATGCAATTTGCAACCAAATGGATGGATCTAGAGGAGCTCATCCTGAGTGAGCTAACCCAGTCTCAGAAGGATGCACATGGCATCTATTCACTTATAGTAGGATTTTAACTATATCGTACAGGATATCTGTACTACAACCAACACATCAAAAGGAACAAGGACATAATTTTTTTTTCTTTTTCCTTCTTTTTTCTCTTTCCTTTTCCCTTCTCTTTTTCCTCTCTTTTTTTGTTGATATTCTTTGTTTTTGTGGGTTTGTGTGTTTGTTGGTCTTTTTTTTTAGTATTCCCCCAGTAGCAATGAGACACCATTCACTGGCAGTACTGCCTCGTAGGCCCCCGGTGAATGAAGAGGCTCTTGGCCCTCATATGACTCCTGATCTGTGGTGAGAGACTGTTAGGCAGGGACACTCCACCCCAGAGGAACAAGACGGAAGGGTCAGGGGGTAGAGCATGGGAGGGTGGGGCTAGGAAGCGGGAAAAGAGGACAATATGATAAGGATGTAACCCGAAGCAACAAACAAATAAATTTATTAACTAAAAAAAAAAAAAAAAAAAAAAAAAAAGAAAAGAAAAAAAAAGGCAGGGGGCAGGGTTGAAACACTGTGAATGGAACAGAGGATACAGCCATTCGGCCTGGATTTGCAGACCTCCAGGTGTAGAGAAGACGTGGAGCTAAGGTAAAATACAAGAGAATTGTGGTATTGGCCCATGCCTTTGACTTCAGCGGAGACGGGGGGGGGGCACCTTAGAGTTGGTGGTCTTATGTATTCTGGAGTCATACGGAGCGGGGTGGTGAGGGTGCATACTCTTGGTCCCACCATTCAAGAAGAGTACACCCTTGGTCCCAGCTCCCAGCACACTGGAGACAGAAACGGGCAGATCCCGGAGCTCAGGGTCAGCCTGATGCAGGGCAAACTCTAAATAGAGAAAGACTTCGATCCAGGAGTGGTGAAACACATCTTTGATCCCTTCAGATGAGAAATACAGGTCCCTGTTCCCAATAATTAGAGTTCAGAGACACACACATGGGATTTGGAGGGACCTAGGTTTGGAGGCTACTTACAAAAGGCTGTCTCGATGCAGGCAGATTGTCCTTTGGGATCTCAAAATATATACACTAGAGCTGGTTTAGCTCCAAGGTGACAGAATGATTTCTTCTTTAACCCGGATTGAAAGATAACGCTTTGTATGTTGTCAGAAGGCCAAATTTGCTTCAGGAGAAGTACTACCTAGCCCCCCCATCCCCCCCCAGAAAAAAAAAAGAGGGCAATTGTCCTAGGGTTGGGATTGGGGCAGGGCTCTGTTCTTATCGTTCCAGGAGAATCGAAGTGTCCATTAGGGGAGCCTGGGGACGGCGGACAGCGGAATCCTCAGCAGAGAGCAGAATCAAGCACCAAAGAGGATGAGTGACCCAGTTGATTCTGCCTGGCAGACTTCCTCAATAGCTGTCTCCATCGGGGGCCTGCAACCACCACTGTAATCCAGTGTCGCTGGGAACGTTCAGCTCTACACAATGCCCCGGCCGGAACCTCAGTGAAGCCTGCAAGATCAGCTTCTGCCTACAAACCCCTTAGGTCATCTAAACAGCTGAGAACAGAAGGACTGAACATAAAAGGATTGTACTAACATTTTTAATCATTTTTCCCATTTGGGTTGGGGCCCCAAACAGGTCTACTACGACCCAAATCAGCAGGAAGTCACTTTAAGAGAGCGACGTCCCATGCCCAGAGGGTGGGGAGGGTGTTTCTCCGCCCTTCTTTTTGGTTATTTGAAGGATAACTGAAAACTCTGATATGTAGGGGAAGAGACTACAAGCTGATAAATGGTCCTGTCTTAATGGGTTTTGGAGGTTAGCCCCAGGGAATTCCTACTTTTCCTTTTCTGTATCCTTCTTCCTCTCCTATGTAGGAGTGCATGGGCTTGAGAAAAATGAGATATAGACATAGCACAGGAAGGTCCAAGAAGAAGGGGCAGATTATTGAATATGCCCTTATACCTTTGTATATTGATACAAAATTAGTAGTTTATTTGGCTAAAGTGGTATTGACCATTGTTTATTGTGCAAAAATAAGATTGTATTGGATTACATCGGTATTGATCTTTGTATATTGATACAAAATTAAGATTATAGTTGGCCACAATGGTATTGACCCTTGCATATGGACGTAATATTAAGATTATATTGGGCTACATAGGCATTGATCTTGGTATATTGATACATAATTAAGAGTATATTTAACCACAATTGAATAGATCTTTGTATATTGATACAAATTTAAAGATAATGCTTCCCAATGGTATCATACCTAGAGATACTTAAAAATAAAATGTGAAGCTCTGACCTCTTGATACTAACCGTCTAAAACGGTCTAGGATAGTTAAAACAAACTCCTAGTCATGCAAACATGTCTCTTTGTTAGCTACTATGACAGTCTATCACAGATATTCTCTAAACTACCCAGTAATCAAGTTGCTAAGAGACAAGCAACATTTGCTTATCTAAATACAAGAGATGGCATAGGGCATCTTCAAAAACCCCTAGAGATCTGCAGAATATGGCATTCAAAGATGTTATCTTAAATCAAGATTTTTTTTTGATATCGAGACAGATCAGCGCCTGACAGCACCCCCTATTCTACTCCAAGTAGAAGATAAGCATCGAAGAACCTCCACTGTAAGATGGTTGAATTAGTGGCAAGCCTATCTCTTGGCATGAAAAAACCCCTTGCACCAACTGCAGACAGACTGCTGTCCAAAAAGGACAAAACTTGGTAGCAGGGAAGTTGACAGCCTAACTCTGCCAAGACAGGGTAGGTAAGTCCTTCATAATCCCTGCTCTACAACAAATGTCTGTCAGAGAAACAGGACCCAAAGCCTGAAGATTGATGCTGGAATGTATGGAGAGAAAATGGGAACTGTCCAGGCAGTTATTGGTATGTTCTTTCTTAGTTTTGGAAGCTGCAGGCTCTGCACTTCCTATATAAGCAAATATATTTATCCCTCTCAGGTCTCTGAGGTGGTTGAAGAATAGACAGATAGAATCTTATAGTTAAATTTTGAACTGTTTAGGAATCAAGAGGGTGTTATAGATCTAAGAAGATACTCTTAAAAGTGTGTTGCAAGATAGTATGAATGTTGAGTCACATATAGACCTTTAAACTCATGTTGTTGGGTAGATAGTAGAATGTTAAAGTCAGGGGCCAAATAGGTATAAACTGAACATTGGGAAGGTATACTGGGCCAATTTACTCTCATAAATGTGGCATATTTATATCTATTGTTTTGTATAATACTTACTGTTATAAGAGAAGGAACCAGCTGTTGGACTGAAAGGGGAAACTTCTGGAGGGAAGAGGGTGGAAGGGCGGGATAGGAAGGGGGAATAGGGAGGGGTTTGTTACTGAGATGTAACTTGAAGAAAAAAAAATAAAGTATTTAAAAAAAAAAAACAAAAACAAAAACTCACAAAGCTTCTTAAAGTTCTTGGGAGAAAGAGATATAATCTGTTGATTTACATGGTCGTACATTCCTGGGAAATTTAGTAACTAGGCCAAAACCCTACTCATGTTATTCTTTCTCAAATTGCTAGAGCCAATATGTTTTTGCTGTCTCTTTAGAAGCATTTGTCTCCATTTTGGTCTTATTCCATAGGTTCTGATTCATTATTATTTCCTGGATAACTTGAAATTTTATTTTATTTCTTACTTACTGTTGTCGACTTGACAGAAACCTAGACATATCTGAGAAGAGGAAATCAAAACTGAGGAATTGCATCCATCAGATTGTCCTTTGGGCATGGCATGTCTATGGGCATTTAAAAAAAAATAAATGGCTTATGTGGGAGTGCCCAGCCCACTCTTGGCAGTGACACCTCTGGGCAGATGGTCCTATGTGGCCCAAGAAAGCTAGTTAGCAACTCATGAAGAACAAACCAGTAAGGAGTACTTTTCTATGTGTCTGCCTCAGTTCTTGCCCCCAGATTCAACCCAGAGTTAATTCCCTGAATCTTCTCAATGACAGCCTTTGATGTAGAAGTGTAAGCTGAAAAACCCCTTTCCTCCCAAAGCTGATTTTGTTAATGGTGTTTATCATAGCAACAGAAAGCTACATTATAACTGTAATTTATCTTCTGTTATGAATTGTAATGTAAATATCTGTATTTTTCAATGGTCTTAGACTGCCCTTTGTGCAAAAGTTGTTTGACTCCCCCAGAGGGGTCATGGCCCACAGGTTGAGAACTACTGCCACAGGGAATCATAATACTTCATATTTACCTAAAATTTCATGTAATACATTTGAGTCCTAACTTCATTCTAAATACTTATCAACTTTATACCCAAAGATAAGTGTGTCTCTCACCCCTTATTTTTAAAAGTTTCTCTTTGCAGCACACAGAGAACATTATAGAAATCATAACTGGTCAAAATTCAGAGAATAATAGACTATGGGGTGCCCAGTTCCAATTCATACATCTACAACACAACCCCTACATTTAAGGCTCAGGAAACACTTTGGAAGTAGCAATGGGGGATTGTTAAAGGAGCCAGAGGACCAGGAAATCTGATGAGATTGTGCCTTCCAGAAATGACAGAGAAGCTACATGCATGAAATTTCAATAGTATGGTCACCTAAACAAACAATTGACACCATCAGTTTACCTGCCAACATGTATGGGGGAATCTCATGGGCCTTCACCCTCAGATGAAGAGGTATAAGCAATTAATGACTGGTGAGAGAGGGAGAATTCATTTTCTGTAGGGATAAGCATCCTAATTGAACATCTAATACCAAGTGATCAGCCCTGAAATCATGTACATACAAGCAATACTAAACAGACTCAGTAGGTTATACTTAGCATGTGTATACACATGTGTGTGCCTGTGTGTGTAAGACAATAATAATTAAAGAAAAGTAGGCCATAGATTTGAATGGGTATGAAGGCTTTGGAGGAGTTAGATAGAGAAGAGGGAGCCAGGGGTGATGTAATTATATTTTAATTTAAAATAAAGAAAGCAAGCTAAGTCAGGCATGATGGCATGGGGATGGTGATATGCCTTTAAGCTCAGCACTCTGGAGGCAGAAGGAGGTGGATCCTTCAGAGTTTAAGACCAGTCTGGACTACACAGTGAGAACTTATTTTTTGTTTGTTTGTTTGCTTCTTTTTAAGAAGCAATTTTCTTAATCAGAATACTTTAAAATTGAAAAAGTATTTGTAGGCTCTTTTATTTGTTGTTTGTAGTTCTATTTCACTGTGATCAGAAAATCTAGTCAGAGAAATATTTTGGAATTTAAGGGTTTCTTTTTTGCCTACTTTAGCTTTAGTTTGTAAATATTCAATTTAAATACCACAAATAGAAAGCACTTCAGTTTTGAGGAAAAATCCTTTGCACAGTTGTGAGATCATCTGAGGAACGACAGTACAAGGATACTGTGTGTCATTTTTATTTTTCTTTTTTATTTTTTTTGTAGAATCAAGAAGACATTTTTAATTGAAAATACCTTTATTTTGTGAATATCACTTCATTCACCCTGTTCCTCCCTCTCCCCTCACACCCACCCTCCACCCTTGCAATCTGTCTCAGCACAAAAAAAAATAAATAACAGCTCGTGTGGTAGCTGCAATGTATCTCAGTGTGTTCAACAATATTCCCTTTTGTCCACATATTTTGCTTGCAAATGTTCATCATAATGACTCCTTGGTCGGGTACAGGGCCTCTGGTTTCTGCTCCTTTGTCAGTACTGGAACCTCACTGGAACTCCTCTCAGATATGTTGTAACTGTCCTATGTCATGGAGATCCTGTAGTTTGGGGCTGTGGAACTAGCCTCTTCTTGCACTCCAGCAGTTCATCCATGGGCTTGATGTTGGGGTGGGCCAACTCAGATCCCTGGTTCTGGACCTGCAATCCCCACTTGCAGGGCCAGTTCTACTATGGAAAGGTGCAGGGCCTGCTCTCCCAAGTGCTGCAGCATGTGAGGGGCAGGGAAGCTCTCCTGCTCTTGTGACCCCATCTAGGCCAGATCTCCTGTCAGCCAATGGAGGTGAGGGAAAAAGGGAGGGGAGGGCATCTTTCCCTAGCTAACACCACCACATAACACAGAAGGAAGGGCTAACTCTCCCATACTCACTCCCTCAGGGCTGGCTCACCCACAACCCCCATATCCAGGGCCAGGCATAGTTCTTCTAGTTTCTAGTTTATTTACTGTCCTGGGAGCCCATCTGATGCTTGCCTGGTACTGGTCTGGTGGTCATCACAGCTACCTCATGGCGCCAAAGTGGTGTTGGTATTCAGCTTGCTTTTTTTTTTCCCCCCGAGAATGTTAGGCTACTGTTCATTCAGATGTTCATAGGTCAGAATTCTGAATGTAGACATAGCCTCTCTCCTCTCTGCCACCTGCTGATGCACATGTGACATAGCAGCCACATCTGCAATGCCTCGTGGGAGCAGGTCATTGAAGATGTGTGATGTTCCAATTTCTAGCTATGGACTGAGAGGGCTTGATATGTGTGGGACCCATCACCTGAGGAGAAGGAGAAGAGAGAAGGGGGGAAGAAGAAGACAGTGGGAGGCTGGGTCTGTAAGGGGAGGAGGGAGAGGGCTGTGATTGAGATGTAACTTGAATAAATAGATGTTAAAAAAAAGAGGTGTGATGTTCAAGGCCTAACCTTACACAAAGAAGAACTACAGGCATCTAAAGAATAGTGAGAGTGGGAGAAATAGTCTTCACCAAGAAAGTTTATGTAAGATCTGTGATGCAATATGGCATTTACATCACTTAAAAGTTTTAGTTTGTGTCTTCAGAGCTTTGCTTGTAGTAATTCCTTGATTACTGAAGAATGGCTTTAAGACTAAACTAATAGACAATGAATTCAATTTTGATATCACTTTAGAAACATAGGGCTGGCTTCCTCCTTTTTGATGTAGTGAAAACTTGTCTCATAGTAAATAAATTTATGCCATTTAATTTTGTTCTAAGAGAGACACTAACTTGCTTCTGTTGTCCCAAGTTCTGAATTTTCTTCTTATTCTTCTTTAGGTTTGAGTTCTACAGGTAATTTCTTCCAAAATCTTAAGAAATAATTATTTTACTTAGTCCCTTTCTTCCATTCCCAATTTTTTCTAGTGTTTTCTAGATTCTTAATAGCAATGTATTTTTGTAAGTCATTACTTTTTACTATAAAAATTGATTTTGTTATAATTTTATTGTTTAATGGCAATTAATTTTATCATTATTCAATGTTTCCATATAATTTTTAAAAAAAAAACTATCTTTGTGCATGTGAGCGTTGGTGTGTGTATGCTGTAGGCCACATGTAGAAGCCAGAGGACAACTTTCAGGATTCAGTTCTACCTTGTACCTTGTTTTCAGATATAGTCTCTCTTGTTTCTGTTCTTTTCCTGTGTACTCCATGTTAGATGATCTGAAAATTTCTGGGTCATCCTCCTGTTTCTACTTCTCAACACACATAGCATGTGCTAGATTACAGGTGAGTATCACTGCATCCAGCTTCTTAAAATAAATATTTATTTTTAATTATGTGTATGGGTTTGTGTTTCTGTGTGGGAGTATATAGAATGTGAATGCAATGGAGCTGGATTTTAGGCAACTGTGATCCACCTGATGTGGGTTCTCCACAAGAGCAGCACACTCTCTTACTTCCAGCTTTTTAGTGTGGGTTTCAAAGATAGAACTCAGCTTACAATGGGTGCATATCAATCTCCATGGTCCTGAATTTTTCCATGTTTCTGTGCAAACAATAATCATGATTTGCATACTACTATTAGTACCATGTAAAAGCACAAACAATGACAGGTACGGTTTGTAAAAGGTAGACTCAACTAATGTTTAGTCAGCCTTTTTAACTTATATTTAAAGTAACTGACAAAATATTAAATATTAAAATACTGCTCTTTAAAAAATAAGGTCAAAAACTATTTTTTAAAAAACCCATAAACCTTGAAGTTTAATTCTTATCCACACTGTGGAATGGAAAAACATGACAAAGATAAATGAAATCCAAATGGATTTTCTTGGTTTAGTTCAACCTCTTAAGTTCCAGGTGTTTTAGAGTTCAACAATATACCCAAAGAGGCCACGCAACTGCTGAACAAAAGGGTAGACTTGAGGTCAGCCTGCATGGCTTATGGAGCCTGCTTGTTGCTAGAGGGCTTTCAGCAGCAGGAACCCAACAAGGGCTCATACCACCACAACACTTAGTTTTAACACAAAGACTTAACAGTGCAAACTATGGACTTAGGATCTTTTGTTCTTTCTAGTCAGTCATCCTCAAACTGGCCTTAGTCATCCTTTAACTTAGGGCTAGAACTATGGTTTTCCTCTTAATGAACACTGCAATATCAGAGAGGTGTCTCAGATAGGAAGAATGGGTGTTAAGAATGGACTTAACACTTTGTGTACAGGTGTTTAACTCAGGTGTTTCTCCTAGCCTCACAGCAGGAGGGGCCTGGAACCTGGAACAGTTTACATGATTAACTCACACCAACCATGTAGGACTGTCATGACTGATTCAGACCAACTTTAATTTAAATATACTCAGGGAGATCAGAGGGACAAGTGCACATTCTGTAATAGACAATATTCTGAATGCTTGTGGTGATTCTCAGTCTCTGATGAGTAGCTTGCCCACATAAGCGTACACAGACCCAGGCCTTTCTGACCACAGCAACAGTAACTGACAAAACCATGTGTAAACCACATATGATTATGAAGATGAACACTTCGCTAATGACTGACACGTTAGCAGTTTTCAGATGTTATCTCAGTATACAGTCACTTTGGGAAGTACAATGCAGTGAAAGCAGTATGGAGCTAGAGGAACGGAGTGATGTTCAAACCTGACCCCACCACTTACTTGACTGTGGATAAGGTCCAGTGTCCCCAGAGGATGGTTAGTGTTGCAAACTTATCAGAATCTAGCATCACTTGTGTGATGTGTTTCTGGGTGTGTGGATAGGAGACTATCTTTATTGTGTTAATTAATGTGGAAAAACTCATTTGTGTAAGGGATCATTCCATGAGCAGAATATCCTGGACTGTTTAAGACAGGGGAAGCCAGCTGGGCTAAACTAACATGCACACTTTTTTTCTGTTTGCTGACTGTCCTGTTGATGCAATATAACCAGCTGCTACAAGATCTTGCCTTTCCCTCCATGATATCTTGTACTCTTGAACTGTGAACCAGAATATACCCTTTTACCTTTAAGTTATTTTTGCTATATTTTAAACATTATACATACATACATTTATTTATTTATTTTAGGGTATTTTATCTTAGCAACAAGAAAGGAAATGAAGGCACAAGATCCCCTAGTTTCTAAACTGTGAGGTATGAGACAGCATATCCCACTGCATAAAATGAACCCACACAGCCCTTCCCTGATGAAAAATATAAGTCAGGCAGTGATTATGTAGACATACAAGTTGGGTGGAAAGCAAAATATATTCCAGGACTTTAGGATATTTAATCAAACATTTAGGTAAGAAGGGTTGTAGAACACTGAAAGACCACAATTCGGGAGATCCAAGATGGCACCCACCATAGAGCACTGTATCTGAGTAGTAGGTGAATGAGATTAGTCACTGTGGAGTGAATGTGAGGTCCCCTAGCCAACTGTGAAACACAGACAGTCTCTGAATTTCCACAGCAAACACTGAGACTGGTCACCACTTGAAACAGCTCACGCAGTTCCTGGGAACACCCCCCTGAGATCAGCCAGCTCAGTCACCAGTCTGGAGAGGAGCGCCGGCTAGAGCAGATCTAGCCCATGAGTGGATTCAGCCCACGGCTCCAGCCACAGATCAGCAGCCCTGCCTGTCTGCCTGATATCCAGACTGCACGTGTACCTGTACACCCAAGAGGGAAAAACAGCCGGACCACAAGAGCAAAGGTAAGTAAGATTTTCTTTCCGGAGTTCCCAACGTGGTGACACAATGTGCACTGTAGCTCAGTGGCAGAGACCTAACCCAGTCACAGCAAAGCAATTAGCAGCCAAGACTGACTGCAAACAGAGCCGGTGACTATGTGTTCTCCACAAATATTGGGGCGGGTCACTCACCCTAGCACCCAGGCGTTTGAGGCAGTCAGCAACAGGCACACTGAGGCTGGCACCTGTCTCAGGTGGAGCTCCCTGCCTGTTTGGTCAGCTTAGCTGCTGAACCAGAACAACTGTGTCACTGAGGGGAGAACACAGGCTCAACCACAGCTCTACCTGCCTTTCTGAGGAGACCTGCCAGTTTTAAGGTCCTCAGAGGATAGCCCCCTCCCGACTCCAATCCCCCATATATTGGTCCAATTTGGTCACAACCAGTTGAGGAGAGCGGCAGTCACTCTCCAGTCACTCTCTGAGAGCCGTCTATTACAGGAACCTACCCACCATCTGGAGGTGGACACCAGGATCTTAGGATTACCCAACCCCCAAAACAGGGAGTTTTCCTGAGCATCAAGGTCAACTGACATCAGAAACAAACAGATAACACCAGGATCAATCAGATGGCAAAAGGTCAGAGCAAGAACATGGTAAAAAACAAAAACAAAAATAAACAAACAAAAAAAACCCAAAGCAATATGATGTCTCCAGAACCTAGCAATAATGCTACAGACAACTCTGGACATCCTAACATGATTGAAACAAAGGAAAATGACCTTAATCCTATGCTTATATTAATAATAGAAGGCCCAAGGGAGGAAATCAAATATCTCAGACAGCAACCATAAAATACTGCAAAAGAAGTGATGGAAATGAATAAAGCGCTTAAAGGAATGGAAGACCTGAAAAGGGACGTTGAAGCAATAAAGAAAATACAATCCAAGACACCCACAGAACTGGAAAAGCTTAAGAAAAGAAAAGGAACTACAGACACTAGCATCATCAACAGAATACAAAATATGGAAGAATTTCAGGCACAAAGGATAAAATTGAAGAAATTGATACATCTGTCAAAGAAAATGTCAAATCTAAAAAAGTCCTGACACAAAACCTTCAGGAAATCAAGGACACTATGAAAAGACGAAATCTCAGAACAATAGGAATAGAAGGAAGAGAAGATTCTCAGCTCCATTGACCAGAAAATATCTTCAACAAAATCATTGAGAGTATTTCCCAAATGTAAAGAGATGCCTATAATTGTGCAAGCTTACAGAACTCCAAATGGATTAGATCAGAAAAGAAAATCCTCCCATCCCATAATAATTGAAACACTAAATGTGCAGAACAAGGAAAGAATATTAAAATCTGCTAGGGAAAAGGGTCAAGTAACATATAATGGCAAACCTATCAGAATCACACCTGACTTTTCATCAGTGACGCTAAAATCTAGAAGGGCCTGGACAGACATCTTGCAGACCCTAAAAAACCACAAATGCCAGGCCAGACTACTATTCCTAGCAAAACTGTCAATCAACATAGATGGAGAAAACAAGATATTTCACGACAAAACTAAATTCAAACAGTATCTATGTACAAATCCAGCTCTACAGAAGATGTTAGAAGGAAAACTCCAACCCAAAGAGGTTAACTACACACAAGAAAACACAGGAAGCAAATAACGCACCTGCAACAAAACCAAAAGAAGAGAAGCTCACTCCCACACTATTTCCACCAACATCAAGATGGCAGGAAGTAACAATCACTGGTCATTAATATCTCTCAACATCAATGGACTCAATTCCTCAATAAAAAGACACAGGCTAGCAGAATGGATGCGAAAACCGAATCCCATATTCTGCTGCTTACAAGAAACACACCTCAGCAAAAAAGGCAGGCATTATCTCCAAGTAAAAGGCTGGAAAAAGATATACCAAGCAAATAGACCCAAGCTGGAGTGGCCATTCTAGTATGCAATAAATTGGACTTTCAACCAACATTAATCAAAAGAGATGGGGAAGGACACTACATACTCATCAAAGGAAAAATCCACCAAGATGACATCTCAATACTGAACATCTATGCCCCAAATGTAAGACCACCCATATTTGTTTAAGAAACACTACTGAAGCTCAAATCCCACATTGAACCTCACACATTAATAGTGGAAGACCACAATTTGGAGGCATTTCTTTCAAATTATTATTAAGCATATCAGAGCCGGTGGCTTAAAAATAAAATGTGAAAATGGAAAAGGACAGCATCTTCAACAAATGGTGCTGGTCTAACTGGAGGTCCACATGTAGAAGAACGCAAATAGACCCATATCTATCACCCTGCACAAAACTTAAGTTTCAAGTGGATCAAAGAGCTCAACATAAAGCTAGAAACACTAAATCTAACAGAATAGAAAGTGGGGAAAAGCCTCAAACTCATTGGGAAAGGTGACAACGTCCCGAACAGAACATCAATAGCTCAGGCTCTAAGACCAACGATCAACAAATGGGACCTCATGAAACTGAAAATCTTCCGTAAGGCAAAAGATTAGACCAAAATAGCAACCTACAGATTGGGAAAAGATCTTCACCAACCCCACATCCGACCGAGGGCCACTGTCCAAAATATATAAAACACTCAAGGAATTAAACATCAACACATCAAAAAATCCAATCAAAAAAATGGGGTACAGAACTAAACCGAGAATTCACAAAAGAGGAATATCTAATGGCTGATAGACACTAGGAAGAAAAGCTCAACATTTGTCACCAGGGAAATGTAACTCGAAACAACTCTGAGATTCCATCTCACAGCTGTCAGAATGGCTAAGATCAAAAACTCAAAAATAAAATGTGATTTACTCCCAAGTAGGAATTACCTATTAAGTTCAATGTATTGTGTGCTGAAATGCAATGCAGCTTTCAAAATAATAAAGCTTATTGTAGAAATTACTTACTGTGACTCATGAATTTACTACACAGGGTAGTGAAGAATGTTGACCTATGATAGGACAAACATCATGTCACCGATGTTTGCTGTGTGACATCCCTTCTCTCTAAAGTACTCTATGTGGATTGTCATGACATGCCCACAAGCCTATGAGATATTTGCTGTTATTATGTACATCTTCCTAGTATGAAGGGTTGACTGGAGATGTTCCATTTACCCCACCCCCACAAGGTCTCAAAGCTGGTAATAATGAAAGCCAAAAATCAAACAAGAACTTTAGATTCATGTCTGAGGAAGTAATGCAGTAGTAGTTATATGTATGCCTAGCATAAGAAAGGCCCCAAGTTTGACTCCTAGCACCACAAAAATCAATTGTTCACTCAGACACCAGACTCTCGATTGCTATATCACACAGTTTCTCTGTTGAAGCAGAGCTAGGCTAATTACAATGACTGAAGCAAGGCCAGTATTGATTAGTTGTCCCCAAAATCATAAGATGGTTTGTTCTCCTAGGCCCAGGTGACAAGTTCTGTTTGTGTAACTAAACCAAGAGGAGAATGCAGCAGCCTGATTACCAATGGGGAAAGCGAATAGATGGTGAGAATGAGTGTTCCCAACACGCTGGTCTGGATCCCCTATCTCATTCTGCTTCTGCACATCTTCACGGTGCCACTTACAGACCAAGTCCAGTGAGTTCCAGCCGTCTAATAATCTTGATGGAATTTCTTTTACCATGGAAAAAGTAACACAGGGAAGAACAATTATAGTGTATTCAAATGCTAAATAACTTTCAAGAAGATATATTGTTTGAAGTTACTTTATTAAGATGAAAAAAATTTCCATTACATTTATTTATAAACTCATCGCAGGCCAAAGGAAAATAAATAAAAATCTCTATCTTTAGGGACATTTTTGACTCCATAGTTTTATAAATATGAGTTTACATGTTTGCTCATTTTAAATTATTACAGTTTAGGTACACTCAATGATTATACAGAACCAGGAATGTCGGCCTTATAGATGCCCAGTTTCTATATTACTTGGTAAAACCATGATTGCTGTTTCAATTTTATCTCTTTACTTTTAGGCAACTCTAACTGGGAGGTGGAAGAGAAGAACAGCATTCCACAGTAGGTTCAATTTTAATGTACAGACAAACCCTGAAACACTGCTTTTCTCTCTAGTTGTGGCTGGCACTCCATCCCAGACCAGGCTGCTGAAAGCTGGGAGCAAAGTGCTCCCCTCCATGAAGGTGGTACTGCTGAGGTCCGAGAGCACAGAGCAAGGCCTGTGGCTGCAGGTTTTAACAGCCTTTTCTTGGTCTGGTTTATTACATTTTAATTCAATCTCATTGTAAACACAAGAAATAGCACAGGTAAGGCTACATGCCATCTGATTTCTTAAACTGCTTTTATTTCCCTTTTTTTTTTTTTAAAGATTGCTCAGCTGTGGTCTAAAAGGTACAGACATTTACATTTTCATAGCATTCCATCACCTCCATACCTATAGGGACTTAAAAGTTTCACTGCACTCTACAAGATCTACCCCCAAAATAAATACTGGAGACAACAATGACCAGATGAGGAAAAATAATCAATGAAGATATCTGAGTAATGAACATGGGAAACATAAGCATTCTCAGAATGCCCTGTGCTGGTATACACTACTCACCATTCTTGCTACAGAACCTTGCTTCATAGGAAGGGTAGGCACTGCCCAAGGAACAGAATATTCCACACAAGCCAACTCTTTAAGACCTGTGCTTCTAGACAGGCCACACAAGGCACTGGCTTCAGAACAGGAACCAGATAGCCTTCCCATCTGTGTTTAATCTGTGTGGCTTTAATTAATAAACACAAGGACTTGCATGGATTGTGTTCATTAGTCCAGTGATCTGACTGTTGGGCTTGAACACATAACAAAGTCACTAGAGCAGTTTTTGTTTCTGCTTCTCACAGAAATTTGACATGCCTTAAGGAAAGCTAGCCATGGACACTACAAAAGAGCAGTGAACATGTAACATGTGTGTGGACCTACCTGCCGAAAGGCCAAATATTTACATGGAATGTTGACCTCGCTTATAAAACTACTATTTTAAATTATGATATCTTTACATACAATTTATTTTATGAATAGGTTCATTTGATAATTAAAAAATATGTCTTTCAAATATCTCACAAACATATAAAATTTCCCTACATTTTATTTTTCTTTAAACATGACATTTAAACAAAGGAACAAAAATAATTTTTTTGTATGAAAGTCATAGAGGTGGTGATTTTTCTATTGGCTAAGCTGCACTGCTCACAGGACTGGCGGGAGCGTGCTCTCTTACTGAACTGTGGACATTTATAGTATTATAAATTATTCACTTGCTAGAGGCTTGCAGCATCAAAGAAAAAAGAGTGATGCCATCTAAACATTTAAAAACTTATCTTTCTTCAGAACAGGTTGAGATGGAATCTGGCCTGTGTTAATCATTTTGGTGACAAAAAGTTAACATAATGTAAAGTTTCTAAAACACACTTTAGCACAATTTAAATATATAGTGATTGCACAAATCAAAAACATGATCATTTTTTCCTTAATTGTATTCTTAATATGTGTTACATGTTTTAGAATACTTATCTCATTCTTATAAATTGTTGAAAAATTCCAAAGCAAGAGAAGAAAACTTTCTGACTATAGAAATATCTTCTGAAGAGAAACAGGTTAAAACAGGAGCTGCTTTGTGATCATTTCCTGCCCTAAGACACCAGCATTTTTTTTTTTTTTACTACACCACGAGGAATGGTTTTTATCTACACCTATAAAATTACTTAAGTCTATTTCCAAGCCTGATGCAGGGGCATGTACCCATACTTGGGAGGTTGAGGCAAAAGAAGGCTGTGTTCAACACCAAGGTAGACAGCATAGGGAGACCCTCAACTTAAAGTTAAAAAAAAGAAGTATAATCAGATTTTCCCTTACAGAATATCTGCAGCATAACTGATATGTACTCACAAGGATTTCCTAGCTATAATATGTGAGCTATTTTCTCGAGAAAAAAACTTGAGTTCCTACTTTCTTTTAACATGTGCACACTAAGAACGTGTTTTGTACAGGTGCAGTAAGAGGACAGTCTTATTTCTAGCTCATTTAAGTCTGTGGAGCTGCTCAAGCCTCCTAACTCCATGCTTCAACTGCAAGCATGCAAAGTGAAGGGCTGTGAGCACACATGAGCAAAGATGAGGCTTGAGCTTGGATACACACTGCCTCTCACGCCAGAGACAGAACTAAATAAAAGACAACCAAGACATTCAAAGTTTTGCTAAGACTAGAGCATTGTGCAGAGTTTGACTTCTGGATTGTACAGTCATGTGCTTGAGATAAGGCTAGAAAAGATATAAATAAAACCAGCATTAAAATTTTATGAAGACTTCACATCTATGACAGTGATACAGATTTAAAAATAATCATAGCAAAAACATGGTAGCTGATCTAACCATGCACTCTATAAAAAGACAATTAAGAAAATGTTCGTGAGTTATGAATGCAACCAGCTCACTGGGACCCAATGCGTATCTGTCTCTAATTTATCAAACGTTGTTTTTAGCTCATTAAATGCCACAGTGAGATCATCATTTATTATGATTTTGTCAAAAAGATGGCCATATTGACTTTCCATTATCTGTGCTGATTTAATCATTTCTTGAAAGTCTTCTTCCTGTAAAAACAAACATTAACAAATTAAATAACCAGGCAACTGTATCATTTCACATCAATGAACATATCCTACAACGACTTTACCTAAAGCTTTGATGTGTTCAGACATTCAACCAAGTCAAAAACAAAACCACCTTTCAGATGACTACTTTTGCAGAAGCTCTCACTGTTAATACCAGCTTTAACTGAATCCCTTCAGGGTCATCACAATGTCACCATTACATGGACACCACTCTATTAGCATAGATACCAAAGCTGCTGGTGACTCTGGTGCTCTGGCATGCGGCAGTGTTTACATTTGTTCACAAAAAAATAATTTATGACACAAATTAGTTTCTCAATGTTGAAAGAATTATAGAACAATAGTTAAAAACTAAACAAAACAACAACAACAACAACAACAACAACAACAAAAATACTACTTCCACAGTCCAGTAGAAGTGTTTCAAAATCCCTGTGGTGCCACATTTTTTTTTAAATGCCAGAAGCTATTTTAGCTAGGTACAAAACTCAGGACACTACATTAAAAAGTATAAGCCACATGTTCAGAATATGCCATTACTTGTGAATTATGTTTACTGGGTGATAACTTTAGTGCTAGTCAACAACTTAAAGTAACTAGCCCCATGTGGGGACAGCATCTGTCCCTCAAGGACAAATGTCACCATTTTAGAACAAAGAACAAACACTGGATCAAAAGCAAGACCCATACTTCATAACTAAAGTCAACAGCTCACAGACTAACATGGACTAAATTAAGGAGGAGCTAATCAGATGAAAGAAATAAATGGTTTAATATTTATTTGTTGATTTTTGATTCAAAGATAGAATTTGAGATGAATGAAAACAAAAACAATGAAAGGCTTGTCAGGAGACAATGATGGACCAGTCTAACCATATCTTAAGATTAGAAGCCATCTCATTACAAGGTCAAAATAAGTT
This sequence comes from Lophiomys imhausi, assembly GCA_907164525.1. Taxonomy (NCBI): domain Eukaryota; kingdom Metazoa; phylum Chordata; class Mammalia; order Rodentia; family Muridae; genus Lophiomys; species Lophiomys imhausi. The sequence goes on along the minus strand of CAJQZJ010031998.1, from coordinate 1,799,213 downwards.
CATTCCTGTTTTCTGTAAAACTTAAAATTTGACCAAGTCTTGACCCATATTTTGGAATTTGACACATTCCACACCCTATATTCTGACCTCTATCTTGATAACACAAGATATTCTGCCAAGTAATTATGAAATGTTCAGTCAAGTTCCTACATAACCAAAATTCCTCTGGAAATCCCCAAACCCCTGAAACACCCCTAGTCTTGCAGGTTGTTTTTCTTGTTTTGTTCTGTTTTTTAATGCTATCTAAACCCCATGCTATTTTCTTAAACCCCGCTTTAGGGAGATACCCTTTTCTGACATTTAAAAAAAAAAACCTTGAATAATTTGACCAAAGAATCTGAATAATCTGAATAATGGTATTTACTCTTCTTCAGTGGGATTGTCACCAGGGCAGTCATGAACATCTGAACCATAACATCCAATGACACTTGTAGGAAATATGGATATCATTAGGGAGCAGTGTTAGCCTCATGATTCTACGGCCCAAATAAATGGTGCTTCTACTTCTACTGAGTTAAAATATAAAATACAAGGTGACAAAGCACACTATTACAGTTTTTGTTTAGACTATTAATGATAAACAGAAACTGATTTACAGACTTTTAGCTTTTAAAAAAGGTTAATCAAAAATAAAAGCTAAGTAGTCTCATATAAATGATGGGATTTTAAAAATTCAGCATGCACGCATAATGCCATACTTTTGTGTGTGTGTGTGGCATTGGAAATAAACCCAGAGCGTTGTGTATGCTAGGAAGTCAGAAGCCCTAAAACACAGAGGTTAATACTACTGTTGTAGTTATTGGTTTGAGATACAGAGTCTTGATTTGTAGACCATGTTGGTTTCAAGTCTGCCTCTAACTCTCAGTTCTTTTACACCTGCATTTTGAGTGCTGGGGATTACAAGTGTGCATTATCATATCCAGCTCTACAAAGTAGCTCTGAGTCAATTTAATATGAACATGGATTCATAGAACCAAGAATTTACAATGCCATTGTAAATGTCAAAATGCATAGATTAAAACACATCTACCTTTTGAGAGTTCTAGATCACAATTCCATCTGTAACAGTGTCCCTAAGTACTGTGTACAAGCATTTAGTGCTATTTACATGAAGGCTAAGAATCATGACACCCACCGTGAAGGGCTTTGCAGTCCCTTGGTCATCTCTGCTTGAAATAATCTTTGCATTTTTCCTTGTCTCTCTCAAACGCTCTATGGATGGAGGTTTTATAAATATCACATAAGGTTTGAACTCCAGTGTCCTTAAATGTTTCACTGTCTGCAAGGCAGAAGAGATTTGTTCTCATATTTCTTCATAATCGCATGCATTCTAGATTTTCTAAGGAGAAAATTTCTTTAAATTATTCTTAATTAAGCAGGTTATTATTCAATCAGTTCTTGACAAGGTTACTGAAAAGCAGCTAGAGAATGCAGCTTTCACCTTATATGTTTTACAGTTAACCATCACTAATGTGGAACACAATGGCTAAAAATATCAGAAAATTAGGTTCTAGATCAAGCTTCTAAAGGATGTGATAATTGATAACTTCCTGTCTGTAAACTGTTCATGTCCCCTGTGCCCCCCTTTGTTGTGTTCCCCATCACCCCCTTACATTGTCTCTGTTAGAACCCTAAAGGTATAGTCTGCCAAGCCTCTGCTCTCCATAAGGTCTGCCCTCATCAAGTGAAGTGTCTTGTTTTCTTTTTTGGAGACAAGATCCTACTATGCAGCCCAGGTCTGCCTGGGGACTTCTAATGCTCTTGCTTCTATTATCTTGTGTGCTGGATTACAAGTATGTACAAACACACTTGTTTTGTTTTGTCTTGTTTAATTTATTCTTCTCTCATACACTACATTAAGACCACAGTTTCCCCTCCCTCCTCTCCTCCCAGTACCCCTCAACACACACCTTCCCTCCCCCCTCAGATCCACTCCTTCCCTATTTCACTTCAGAAAAGATCAGGCTTCACAGGGATATCAACCAAATATGGCATTAGAAGTTACAAGACTAGGCACAAACCCTCCTCTCATGGCTGGGTGGCTGGATGAAGCAACCTAGTAGGAGGAAAAGGGTCCCCAGAGTAGGCAAGAGAGTCAAAAACACTCCCATTCCCTTTGTTAGAAGTCCCACAAGAACGTGAAGCTACATAACCATAACATATATACAGAGGACCTAGGGCAGACCCATGTAGACTCTGTGATTGCTGCTTCAGTCTCTGCGAGCCCCATGTGAGCCCTGCTTAGTTGATTCTATGGGTTGTGTTCTGGTATCCTTGGTCCCTCTGGTTCTTACAATTCACACCTGTGTTTTTAAATGTAATGAAGGGAAAGTAACAGAAGGGTCAGAACTGATCTCCACATGAGGGCCTTTCCAGGATCTAAATATTTCACAAGTCCCATTGTGAGGTTATGTAGATGGCCTCTGTGTGTTAAAGGGAGAGAGACAGTGGTGGTGAGGATGGGGAAGGGGGTGGCAGGGTTGGGAAGGCACAGAGGTGCAGGTGAAAATGTGTTCAGTGAGTCTGGGAGTGACAAGGTGGGTACACAGGCAGGGAGTTCAGAGCAAGCAGGAATGCCCCACTCCTTCCTGGTGCCTGGTCAGGAGACAGGCTCCAAGGTGATGTTAAGGATTCTCTGACTCCAGCTTCTCCATCCCTAAGAGATGTGGAAGTCCATCTGTAATTGAGAGGCTAAGCATCCCAGAACACCAGCATCATAGAAGTAGAATCTGGCTCTGGGAGGACTAAAGGGATGCTGGGCTTGGGTACCAATCAGATGACAAGTAATTTGATGTAAGGAATTGAATGTTTTCACCCATTCACCTTCTTAGTTCAAAGTGCAAGAGGCCTCTGATGATATACAAGGTCTCCTGTGGCATCTAAGACAAGACATTATTGAACAGTGATTCATAGCTCTGCAGGGATTTAAATGTCTACATTGTGTCCAAGACCAAAATTAGAGAAAGAGAACCAAGATCTAAAATGCTCATTGTCAGACTATAAACACTGAGAATAAGACATAACATAAAACATGTTATGTATGCAACGTGTAATCCATTATTAAAAGATCCTAAATAAACATGTAGTAAGCCAGTGAACTTGACTAAGTAAATGCTAGAGATATAAGCACTGGCCTTGGGCCTTCTTCCCTCTTCTTTTCTAATAATATGCTTTTTCTTTCTCCACCCAAAAATGTCTCAACTACATTTAAATGAGCAGACTTCACATGAAGCTCATTCTGAGATGCCTCGGGAAGCTCATGGAGAACTGCATAAAGTTTTGTTTACTTACATGAGGCTGGACATCCAACAGACAAACTTTGTTCTTAGCTAGGACAGAGCGAACTGAGTCTATACTTGTACCATAGTAGTTGTTTTTATATTCGCCATATTCAATGAACCTGTAGAAAATTAGACACTCATCTGAATAGTTTGTGAATATGAAACAAGCAGGCAGCAAGTTACACTTCATAGGCAGAAGATATTTTTGCTGAACATGTAAATTTTTTTGCTGTATTTAATAAAATAAACAGAGCCAAGGATTTCAGCAAATGTCAATTTTTAAAAAATTTTCTACATTTTCAAATCAGTAACACTTGCTTGTATTACACTTAAACTCAAAAAAGTACTTTAGTTCAGTAGAGTGCTAATGTTTTCCATCACCCCCTTTCAGAACTAATGCAATGCAATAAAACAGTGAATAAGCCAAACAATAGAAACTACTGGAATTTCACTGCACACTACAGAGTAATAGAGCTGGGTACTGGAGCCACAGGAGCTGGGAGGTAGCTAATGGAACTGGGGCAGCAATTATGTGCTATAAAAACACAGTCATAGGGCCAAACTCGAAGAAAGCATTTTGATGTTTCAATAAAATCCCACAATACTGAGTTAAAACACACCCTGCTCTGACGCCCTGAAGTAGCCACACCTCAGCAATGGAAAACTGGGGGGAGGGCAGAGTAGGAGCTAGCTGGAGGAGACAGCAGTGTGTGCAAGCTTTATTCCAAGGCTGTGAAGTACCGATGTGAGACTAAGTTATGTATGAAAAAGATTACGGGGCAAAAATATCATATAGCTAGCTATTAATTTTTTAAAATAAAGTCCTATCCAAGTTACATGTTGAGATTCAATTACTGGACTGGAAAAAAAATCACAGAAACACAGGGGAAGCTCCCTTAATGCTAAACCTACAGCTTTAGCTGAATAGAACCATAGTAGCTCCCTGTTTAAAAAAAAAAAAAAAAAAGGGAAAGAAAGGAAGGAAGATAGGAAGGAAGGAAGGAAGAAAGAAGAAAGAGAAAAGAGATGTGGACATCAGTAATTACTAACTGAACACCACTTTTCCAGGGCTTCAAATATTACTCTAATAAGTGAAATGCATTTCAAATGGAAGGGAACCCTATGCTGTCTAAAACTAGGCATCAATTTAAGAACAACAATAATAGAAAAAAAATCTATAAAATTTTCACATACTTGTTATTTTGTACATCTGTCTCAAACAAATGTTTGGAAATAAAAATATATTCCACACCATCACTCTCTTGGCTTCTTCTTGGTCTGGTGGTGTCTATAATTTAGTAGAAAAACAGTTGAGAAAATTCTAATTTAGTTACTATAAGTATTAAAATGAAATCAAGTACATTAAGTCAGTTTCCTATACAAGATTTAAAAACACACCAAGAAAAGCAAATTGGCTGCTAAAATACAGCAGAGTATAAATTCACTGTCTTTACAATGTTAAGAGTGAAGATATAATTGCATTACTGGTCTGATCCTTACTTATATCTTTGAAGAATTTTTAATACAAGTAAATACATAAAAGTAGTCAATAGTATAGATTTTAACCCATTCCCTAAGAAAACATCTTTCTTTTGCAAATAATTTGCTTATTATATCATCTACTGATCTTTATTTGCTGAAGTAAGCGTACTGTTCACTAGGTAGAAAGTAATGTCTTCCTCGCACAACATACAGCACTTGCCTTCAGTGTTCTGTTTTATTAATTAATGAAATCAAATAACTCCATGTGTTACTTGCCACTCCTGCCAAGTCATCAACAACAGCATCTTAGTCTAGGATTCAGCTTGCAACCTTTTGATAATGTTGCACACTTATTTTTGAGAGAATTATGAAGGGACAGAAAATATAGGATCGTGGAAAACAACAACAAAACACAATGCTTTCCAATAACACAGACATGAAACCCTACCACGGTCTACCCTTCCTGCTCTTGTAATCAAAATCCCTGGACTCCTGACAATTCTCTTAGCACCTTGAAAATATTCAAAACAAGCCAGGTAGGGTGGTGAACACATTAAATCTTAACACTCAGGAGGCAGAGGAAGGTGGATCTCTGTAAGTTCGAGGCCAGCCTATTCTACAAAGCAAGCCTCAAGACAGCCAAGGCTACACAGAGAACTCCCCGAGAAAACAAAACAAATACACAGAACAGAAGAGTACGGAAGGCATAGAATATGCTTGCGGGAAGCTGACTGTATTTGTTTGTCCTAGAAGCTATGACACACTTGTAACGAGACAGGGGCTCGTTACCCCTGTCTGTACGTAAATGTCTGTACGTAGTTAGGGAATAGGGCTATGGTGCAACTAATCACAAATGTTATGCTGAAAACACACACTGGGTTTAAAAGAAATGTTAGTGTTACAAGAGTGAGGTAGGGACCATCAAGGAAGAGATATAATAAGAGAGACTGCAGCTAGATATAAGGCAGCCAAGTTGAGCAGGTAAGAGAAAGGACAGGGGCTCTGGGAAACAGGATCAATGTTGGCAGTCCAGCTGGTTGACTGACTCCCATGAAGCCCTGGGGAATGTACACAAGATACTGTTGACCTCTCGAATACTCAAACATCTAATGAAGCTAAATGTAAATGACTAAACTGTGGAGAAGGATGGCTTCTAATGAAGGAGCTTCCCCCTCTTCCAGAAAAGAGACTACCCCAGATTACCCATAGATAAGGAGCTAGCTAGGAAATAGTTAAGAGAGGCTGAGACCACATCTTGGTAGCTGCGCTAATGCTATTGCCTTCCCATGGAGAAACGCAAGCTGGACACATAAACGCTGAGAACGAGGTTGACGCTGTTCACTCCTATGTTAGGGCTAGCTCACAGTCAAGATAGTAGCCAACAAGGGAGAAGTCAAGAGATGGGGGCCAGTCAGCCACCCCTAACTGGGTAGGCAGCACGTAATGAACCTTGATCACCAACCTGGCTGGACCGGGGGCACAAGCACAGAGCACATGGGCCCTCCACTGGCTTACACTCAATATGCTCAAAGAATTAACTGATCTCAATAGAAATCACGTCAGTCTTTGTTCACTTCCTGGTACAGTCCTATGAAAAACCTGAGGCAAGCAGCTCCTAGAATTCTTCTGCCTTGGGACACCTGAGACTCATGGGGATTTCTTTCATTTTTCTAACCAAAGGCTGCTTTCAGTTAACTTAGTCCCATCTGTCTGTGTCTTTAATACTCACTGGTGTGAGGCAGCAAACTTAAGAGCCACCATCCCAGTTAATTTTTGAAGACCCTTGAGTTCTAGCACCTGAGTCCTTGGGTAGGTGCACCTGGGTTGAAAAGAGCCCTGTCATTCTAAACAAACAAATAGCTTCTCATAAAAATCAACAGTGTGTGTGTGTGTGTGCATGCGTGCGTGCGTGCGTGTGTGTGTGTGTGTGTGTGTGAGTGTGTGTGTGTACATGTAGGAGTGTGAAGAAGTGGAGAAAGCATAGAAGAGGATCCATAAAATCTCTTTAGAAATCAGCATTGGTCTAAGAATAACTTCTGCCTTTGTATATACAGCTTAGATTCAAGCCAATGGAATCTCAGAAGTGTGCGGTCATATGCACACATAGAAAAGGCTTGGAGAACCCAACTGAGATGAGTGCTGTGCACACAGCCTTCTACTCACCCTTGGGCCAGGGCATACTGAAACCACAGCACATGCAAATGAGTGGAACTTAGGCTCTAATATAATATGGTTGAGAACACGCTAGAATAAATATATCAACACTCTCCAGAGTTTACATCAGGAGACAGCACTAACATATTCAGAATATAAAAATTTAATCCAAAACTATACAACATAAAAGAAGCAAGAAAACATTACCAATTCTCAAGGGAAAAGATAACAGATAACCACCCCTACAATGACCTGGCAGTTGGAATGTCACAGACTTTGAAGCAACTATTTATAACTCTGCTTCAGAAACTAAAGCATCTGAACTAGGTTAAAACTGAAAATCTACCATAGAAACACAAACTATGAATGAGTAAGTAGAAATTTTATAACTAAAATGATATAACATGGACAGAAATAAACCACTAGAAGGCTCAGTAGTACAAGAGAGGTATTAAAAAAAACTGAGCTTGAAGGCAAAAAGTAAAATTCACTCATAGAATCTGAACAATGAAGAGGGAAAACATAAAAATGTATAAATGGAAGGTCGGGGACCTATGTACAAATACTGAAATGTCGGTGGGGTGCTAACCACAAAAACAAACTGAGGACGGTCAGCAAATAGTCATGGGCAGAAATAATGACAGGTAACTTGTAAAAATTTGGGGGAAAGGCACAAACTCACACACCATAATAGTCCATTAGATTCCAAAACAGTTTTTTTAGAAAAGCCAAAACTTGCCTAGACATTTACACCTGAATACTAAACCCCAGGTGGAGATGTTGTCATCTTTGCGAGCATCGAGAGCCATGAACAGTATGCACAGGGAATAATACAGCTACCATGCCATTCATCTTGTGAACCATTAAAACATGAAATCCATAAAATAACATTTTTACATAACTGAAAGAAAACAGCTATCAACCAAATTATCTTAAAATATCAAATTATAGAAAAAAGGGTGAAGTAGAGAGCTTCTCAGATGGAACGAGCCAGTGCCCATCTGCAGATTGTCCTAAAACGGATTTTTTTTTTAGACAGAAAGAAGTGCGGAGGAGATTTGTATCTTCAGGAATAAAGTAGTAACACTCAAATAACACCCCAGTATACTTTTTCTACTTCCCAATTCAATTAAATATAACTGCTTTAAAGTAAAAATTATGTGGACAGACAGAGATCAACTTTGGTGGTCATTATTCGGGAGCCATACACTTTGTTTCTTAGGGTCCCTCCCTGAACTTGAACCTGGAACTTGCCAAATAGGGCTAGGCTGGCTAGCCAGTGAGCTCCAGGGACCTACGTGTTTCTGCCTCCCCTGCTGATGTTTCAGACATCAGACACCATGGAGATTGCAGGTGCACTGCAAGCTCACGCTGAAATGAGACAAACAAACCAACAAACCACTGGGCAAAGACAGATTAGTTTTCACTGTGTAGCTCAGCATTAACGTGCTGAGGATTACAATGATGAGCGACCAGGATTACAATCCCTAGTGATGAGTCCAGAGAAGTGCTTGGCAGGCTGGGGAGAAAGCCCAGCACAGGCGTGGACATTTCTGAGGCACAAATCCCCACTAAGCCTGTGGTAATGTTTGTGCAGAGAGAGGCTACACCACATCTATGTCCATTCAATTGTATCTTTTAATAACGTTTAACAGAATACTATGAACTGGGGAAAGTAACAATTTAGAACTGATTAAAAATTAATCAGTGTATTTACTGTATGGGGTGCACACCATGGACTGCATGGGGAGATCAAAGCACAGCCTCCTGGAGTTGTTTCTCTCTATCCACCATGCAGGTTCTAAGGATCAAACTCAGATTCTCAGGCTTGGTAGCAGGCTCCTTTGCCTGCTAAGTTATCATGCCAGCCCTGAAAGCAATGAGTTTTTGAGGTCAAATAACTTCAGTTACATCCCAAATCCTTATTCCCTTCACCAAGCCAGCAAATATATTTTAATACAAAGCTCCTTCAACAGTCTCCCACTCCCCTCCATGGAGCACCAAGAACTAATGCTGTTCTTAATGGAATGTCACAGTTTTTCCAAAAGTAGGATTAAGGACTGATAAATTTTATTCCATCATGAAAACTAGCAATACATTTCACAGTAGGAAAATATTTTGTTGGGTGTGTATTGCATGATACATATTCAAGAGCAGAAACAATATTTAAATGAGTTATTTTTTCTGCTTTGGAAATGGGGCTAAATTCACTGATTATTTTTGTTGTTGATACTTGCTGGTGTTCCTTTACCCAAAAGTGAGATAAAAATACATAGAAACAAACAAAAACCTCAACAATATTGGAAGTCATAACCGAGAGTTTTCTCTGCATTAATTTTCTGGTAACAAAGAAAAATCTGTGTTTGCCCAATTATAAGATCTTTACACCAGAACCAAGCATGTTAGCACACATTTTCAGGATCACTACCCTAATATATAGAGCCCCCTACTCCAACACACACACACACACACACACACACACACACACACACACACACACACGTTAGACATTTTCAGAAGTACATACACCAGCTAAGTGAATAAGACTCCCAGGACAGCTCCTGGAGTCAGCCATGGCTCCTGTTCCTTTGCTGCAAAAAATTTCATGTCTAACTAGAAACCACCATCTCAGTAACAAGGAACAATTCAGGAGGAGTCCCCAAAGTGACTTTGAGAAGATTACAAGGGCTGTCATGGTCTAGCAAAACTCAAGTGAGGCATTCTTTAGACAGCTAAGTCTTCTGGAGCATGGATGGTTTGGCTCTGTGAAAACACTGATCTACGCCTGCATTAGAAACCTCAGAAAGAGCCGGGCGTGGTGGCGCATGCCTTTAATCCCAGCACTTGGGAGGCAGAGGCAGGCGGATCTCTGTGAGTTCGAGGCCAGCCTGGTCTACAAAGCAAGTCCAGGACAACCAGGGATGTTACACAGAAAAACCCTGTCTCAAAAAAAAAAAAGAAAAAAAAGAAAAGAAAAAAAGAAAAAAAGAAACCTCAGAAAATGAAGAGGAGGTGTTGGCAAAGATAAGGGGCGTTCAAAACCAGACTAAGGATCTGGAATTCATAGATCCAGATGGAATAGCTACCTACCACAGGACCTTTCGTTAGCTCCATTGTGGCTGTTTGAGCCCAAGAATAACTGTACTTACTCTATTTAGTATCTCTTAAAAATACTGTCACACTCTGCATGATGACATCTTACATTACAGAATGCATACTTGACAGTGGCCTCATAGATTATCTAGTGACATTGTACCCAGCTTAGCTAAGTCTAAATGATAAAACTAAGCAAGGACACATTTCTCAAGATGAGTTCTTTCACTAAAAGATATGACTGCCTTTTTAAGTGGAAAAATGATACATCCAGAAGTAGTTATAAAAACAGTATAGATAGGTACCCAATCCTAGTCACTCAGCTTTCTCTGGTAATATTTGCATAACACAGCGTCAAAAGCAGCAAGTCAGACATCTATGAATTGCAATTAGTTGAACTACAAAGAGTTCTATTTAACATTTAAAAACTAGACTAAGATATAGAAAAGTTTACATACAAGTCTTACATGAATGTGTGTAGATATTATGTGTGTGTGCATTACAAAGACTAATAAAATCTCATGGATCGGCATGCTCATACGATCAGTACTCTAACAGGAAGAACTGAGCCCCATGAATGCCACTTGAGTTGACTTCCTAGCCCATGTTCACAGGTTCTCTAACAGTACAGACTACAGTTGCTGAAGACATAATGCATATTCTCTTTTGGACCTGTTTCCTTCTGATACAGTAAGAACAGATGTAAGTTTTAAAAGGAGCATAGGTTAAAAAGCAAGACTGGAAACACCAGGGAAGGTAAATAAGAGGGCTTGCAGCTGGATATAAGATGACCAAGCTGAGCTGATATGAAAAAGGACAGAGTGTGAGAAAACAGGAACCTTAATATCCAGGTTCACTGTCTTCTACTCTCATGAACTCCCATCACACACAGGTCGCCATTGGCCTTTTGAATATTTTTGCTTTTAATGCAGTTAACTATATCAAAGGAGCCAATCTCAGGCCACTGTGCAGAAAGGGAGCTAAATATGAAGCAACCAAGAAAAACTGTGGCTATCATCTTGACAACCATGGGAAGAGTTGACTCTCCACAGACAGTAAAGGAAAATGGCCCATGCTAAAACTACAAGCTGGTTATGTAGACATGAGAAGAGAGCACAGTTTAACTACCAGTGATGCCTGAAAGGTTAGTGGCTGTAATGCTGACTGGGGCTACTGGACAACCAGCTGGAGTACAGCATGTTATCATATCCCTGGGTTGGGTCAAGGGAATATGCACAGTGGGTGAGGCTCCCTAAGTGGCTTGGCCAATGACATACTCAGAGAATTAATCAATCTTAACAGAAATCACCTAGCCTTGCCATTTTCTGCTGTAAGCCCCATGAAAGGCTCTAGGCAAGTAGCTCAATGGCTTTTCCTCTCTTGGGTCTCTCCCTATTCTCCAGAGTTTCTCTTAGTTCTTTCATAAAAAAACAAACAAACACCACCATTTCATTTTCTCTTAATTCTCCCTAAATAAAAATTGTTTTCACTCTGATTACTTTCATCTGTCTATGTCTTTAGTAACAACAACAGACAATGAACTCAAGAGCCACTGAGCCAGGTTGTCTTTTAGTAACCACTGAGTGTCTGGCTCCTAATCCCCTAGATCCTGTGCATCTGGGCTGAGAAGCTCCAGTGCTCGCAAGGATGTGCATCATTCTTCCTCAGTATACTCTTTATGGAATCAGTTCACAGCAAAGCCAGTTGCACACTGTTATCCCTTTGCCTTCAAGCATCCACTAACCCATGATTTACCTGTACTCACTACTGGTGGCATCTGGGTAGCTTTCATCTTGAGACACTTGTGAAGAATGTTTCTAAGAATATTAGAGTACATGTCTTTTATTGACCGCACACACACTTTCATTGGGTGTGAAATTAAGTTGGTGGCTTCCATGGTATCTGTGTAGTTTTATAGTACTTAGTTTTCCAAAGTGTTAACTTGAGTGCCATCAATGCACAAAAGTTACATAGCTCCACATTTCTTACTCTATCGATTCTAATGGGTATTTAATGTGTGTTTTAGAACATTACAGAAGCATGTATCAAACAGAATATTACTATGATCAAAATAGAAAGCTTTCTCTAAAATTCCAGGGTCTGCCCAAAGTATTTTACAAAGTAATACAATCATTGAAATTGCAAAATTGATCTTCAAATATATTCCTCTTGAATTAGACATGTACAGCTGGAGTACTGGCTCTCCCAGATAGTGAGCTCCGCTGTACATGTCTGACGCCATGAATCACTGGGGAGAACTTAGTACACCTTTTCCTATGAGCCTGAGGGGGATCTTAACAAGCCTGGGAAACACTCTGCATAGGAATCTTTAGGCATTAGGTCATTAAAAAAGTGAATCCTGTCTAAAAGCAGGAAGAAACTACAATGAGGGATTCTTTGGGGAACCCAAACCCTGGAACTTCTTGTCATGATCTTAGTGTCTGGGAAACTGAGGCCCAAGTGCTATGCTTTGAAATTTTCAACAACTCTATAACTATCGTAGCAGGCCATGTCTGACATGTAGTATTTACCTGAAAGGAAACCACGTTTTACTATTACTCACCTACAGTAGTTTGCAAGGACAGTGCTATGCAGGAGGGAGTGAGAAGTGCCTTGCTTTGAACATGAAATACCCTCACAGGTTCACCTGCTACTGTTGCACAGCTAGCAGGGCCATTTCTGGAGGCTGTGGAACCTTCAGGAGGAGAGGCCTGCCTAGTGGAAATAGATTATTAGCAGCAGGACACTGAGAGGACAGGCTGGCCTCCTTTCTGTCTTTGCTCTCTGATTCCAGTTCTCTATCAAGGGCACAGCGCACAGTCACAGCTACACATGATCACCATCATGCCTTCCCAACCAGGATGGAACCCATTGCTTTGCTCCCTGAGGTTGCTATTATCAGGTACTGGGTTCACACTAGTGACGTCATAAAACCTGCCTCAAAGTCCTAGTGAAGCATTCTTTCTACCCAGTGAAGGCTCTTTTCAAACCACTTCCTCCACCCAGTGAACCATCCTCTCTACCTAGGTCTTCCTCTGTGAACTGGAGAAAACACAACCTGTTCTACGCTGTTGCACAGAGGGTTATACAAATCAGAACCAATGAAGGGGACCATACAGCAGGAAAATGATAAATCTGCTTCCCCCTTGTAATCTGTTTTGAACCTTCGAGGTTTCTTTCAAAATCCTACACCTGATAATGTTAGCAACGTTTGGTAAAATTTTCTAATTATCTGTACACTGGAATGCAACATGTGTAAGAGAAGGGAATTAAAAGAAAAAAATGAAGGGGGGAAAAAAAAACCTCCTGCACCATTCCATGTTTCTCTACTTTCATCTTGGTGGTTGAAAACCAGGAGTCCCCTTGCTTACAGTTAAAAGTGATTACAAACAGTAATTTGGAAAAATGTAGTAACAAGAAGTAACTGGAGGTAGCAGAACACTGTAATTTAAAAATACAGTTGAACTCTTCCAAAACTAGAGAACATCGCTAAGGGCAATATACAAATGATTTTTCTTAAATGCAGCACTAAAACCACTTGAAAAGGCCAACCTTTCAATTTGGCCTTTCAGACAGCTTTCTAACATCAACATATTAAGTAGTCAAATGGCATTTATTCTGGAGGTCAAAATGTTTCAAGTATCGCATTTCATTTGTAAAAATTGCATATGAAAACCATTTTTATAAAAATAGATCTAATTCTGTGTACCCAAAAGAAGCCTACCATGTTTGGTCTATTAAGCTATGGAAAGCTCATTCGAAACTCTACCTGCCAATTACTACATATAAAAGGTAATTAAGAAACATTGGTGCTATGAGAAGTCTCCCAGTTCTCTATGGTTTGGTCTTTCCAATCATAAAACTGCTTAAAAAAAAAAAACTTCTGAAAAACACTAGCACTTATTTGGGGGAGCACAACAGCAAGACTTTTACTTAGAAGATAATTTGTAACTACAGGTTGGTGTCATCTGTGCATCAAAAGTCACCATAAAGGATGTCGAGGATTTCTTCAAGTGTCTTTCAGCCATTAGAGATTCCTCTTTTGTGAATTCTCAGTTTAGCTCTGTTCCCCATTTTTTGATGGATTATTTGGTTTCCTAGTGTTTAATTTCTTAAGTTCTTTATAAATTTTGGATATTAGCCCTCTGTCAGATATGAGGTTGATAACGATCTTTAATCAATCTGTATGCTGTCATTTTGTTCTAATGACAGTGTTCTTTGCCTTACAGAAGCTTTTCAGTTTCATGAGGTCCCATTTATTGATTGTTGGTCTTAGAGCCTGAGCTGTTGGTGTTTTGTTCAGGAAGTTGCCACCTGTGCCAATGAGTTCTAGGCTTTTCTCCACTTTCTCTTCTATTAGATTTAATGTGTTGGGCTTTATGTTAAGGTCTTTGATCCACTTGGACGTAGGTTTTGTGCAAGGTGATAAATATGGGTCTATTTTCATTCTTTTACATGTTGACATCGAAGACGACTCTGAGATTCCATCTCACACCGTCAGAATGGCTAAGCTCAAAAACTCAAATTACAGCACATGGTGACAAGGTTGTGGAGAAAGGGGAACACTCCTCCATTGCTGGTGGGAGTGCAAACTTGTACAACCACTATGGAAATCAGCCTGGCAGTATCTTAAAAAACTTGCAATAGCTCTACCTCAAGACCCAGTCATACCACTCCAGGGTATACATCCAAAAGATTCCTCCCCAAACCACAAGGACATCTCCTCAACTATGTTCATAGCAGCTTTATTTGTAATAGCTAGAAACTGGAAACAACCCAGATGTCCTTCAACCAAAGAATGGATAAAAAACCTGTGGTACATTTACACAATGGAATACTACTCAGCTTTCAGAAACAAGGAAATCATGCAATTTGCAACCAAATGGATGGAACTAGAGAAGCTCATCCTGAGTAAACTAACCCAGACCCAGAAAGATGTACATGGCATGTATTCACTTATAACTGGAGTTTAGCCATATAGTACAGGATAACTATCCTACAACCAACAGACTGAAAGGAACAGGAACATAAACCTTGTTACCTGTTAGTGGTACACTTTGCCCTAGTGGAGCTGCCATGTAGGCCCCCAGTGTAAGAGGAAGCTCTTAGCCCTCATATGACTGCTAAACTGAGGGGGGCTGATATGTAGGGGTACTCCACTCTGGAGGAGTAAGATAGGTGGGAGAAGGGGGAGGGGTGGAGGGAGGGGGGTGAAGGAGATGTAACTTGAAGTAATAAACATTAAAAAGAAGTCACCATAAAATCACAGGTAGGTAAGCTGAAATAAAGAAATAACCCGCCAATAATCTGTGCAGTATGGGGTGGATTCTTGAGTCTCTGATGGCCAGGTCCCTCTCTAAATGTTGCATCACTGTGTACGATGCAGGGCTGAGGGTGATGTAGAGGAGAAATGTTGAGAACAGAAATGGGCGCCATGCCAGCTCACTAAGCTGCTAATAACCATTACTAATACCCTGAGAGAACCACTGAGCACTAGAGGACTCACGGGGCACAGTCACACCATAGTGCTGTGTGTCACTGATCAGCAGCTTCCGCTTCAGCTCGTTCAGCCCAACCCCGACAGGACCTGAAAAACAAGGCAGCAGAAACTTAGGACAAGCATCTAATCCTTCGTTCCAAGCAAAGAGTCTACTTCTAGCTAAGCTGTATATATGAAAGGGATTGGGTTTCTAGGGTTTTTTTTTTTTTAAGTACCTTTTTACTTTTTTTCAGAAAACTTCAAATAAAACATACTCAATAATAGCCGAGTATATTACAAAGCAATCCATATACAATCACCTAATATTGTACTGAACAATCCTGAGTGATCACTTTATTCTTAAATATTTTTTAGATTTCAATAGAAGAAAACCATTGGCTTTTACCTAATTTTGGATACAAATTCAATTATGCATTTGAAATGTGCAAAGCCATGGTCACACAGAGCTCTGTCATGATCTAGTAGCCTACAGAACTTCGGGCAGTCCAAAGCATTTGAAAGCTGCCACAGGCATTGCACATTTAAATCAACCAAATGCATTCACACAGAACATACAATGAGCAAGGTAAATGGCATGTGCCCTGACAATGAAAGATGGCAGATAACACTGCATTTAAAGAAAATGACTAGTCATGGAAGATACTGGGGCTAAACAAACAGAAACAACCCAAAGAGTGGTTCTGAACACTGGCCTGAAATCAAAACGTCATGAGGATTTCAGCTTCACAGCTGGCATTACTTCCCCATCTTAAACCTCACACAACTCGTGTTTGGGATGAACTGTACAAAGATGTAGACAGAGGACAGGTCTCAAGCCCAGCTAAGTCCCCACTTGTTCCTATTCAAAATTCTCCTTCTATGATACTGGAGAAGGTGACACCCTCCCACACCCCAGCAAGGTCAGACGTGCTCTCAGGCTTCATTGGAAAGCTCCCTTTCTTGGAAGAAGGGAAAAGCTGAATCCAGCACAGGCACCTGACTGAGCATTCTCCACCCCCCACCCCCGCACCCCCCCACCCCCGCTTCTCCTCTGTGGGCTGGAAGAATCCTAAGAAAAGGATAATGATGAGCTTGCAGGCACACAGAGCTGAGGCACTGGGGCAGAAATGGGCACTGTGGGGGAAGGGAATAATATGAGGAAAAGCAAAGGGGGAGGACTGGCGACCATACCTTCTTTCCTCATGGGCACCTCTTGCCTCCACCCTGTCCCACTATGGCTTTCTCCCTTTCCTACATGGCTTTCAGGAGCCTGTTTCTCTGTCAACTTCCCTTGGTTCTCTACGACTCTGTGAGAACTCAATGGTATGTTCAAGTGACATTCACAGTTAATATAGCTTACTAGATCATACTGTTCTCCTCTTAATATGTGTCCCTAGCATAGCATAACAAAGAAAAGAGAGAAATGTCATTTTTAACAACATAACTTGTATTTGCACACTTGGCAAATCAGTGGAAAACATGCAACAAAGACAGATGTCTGCATCCATTTAGTAGTTCAGATTGAAGAGCCACACTGTATAAGCAAGTACAGAAATAAAAGCCACAGGTGGAGTAAACACCAGCATTTGGATAGAAACTGTGACCAGATTTACCTGAACATGAAGTGTCTTGGATCTGGCACTAAGGTGATCTCCTTGAAGTTATGTGAGAGGCTTGGATGGCAGTTGATGTAACTATATCATGAGTGATCTGGCTTGAACAATGGCTGAATGGTAGAGCCCACGTGGGAAGGCATACTTTGACCTTGGAACCTCTGTCAGTTTCATTCTGCTTCTTGGTCACATGATATGAGTAGCATCCCCCCCTCCTCGCCCCCATGCCTTTCCTCTCTGGTGCTTCTGCATTGCCAGGAGCCTCCAAGCAATGGAGTCAGCTGCCATAGGTGGAACCTTTGAAAGAGTGGGCCCATTTCAAGCTGTTTGCTCAGGTATTCTGCTATCATGACAAAGGTGACTAACTAGAAAGAGAGTGGCAGGCAACCTTAACTTATAAGAGGACAGCAGGACAAGTGTATCAAAGTGAAGTAACACAAATGACTGGCCTTGATCCTAATGCCAGTATAAGAACATATAACTCAAGCTAATACCTGAATGATGGAAGTACCTCCAATGCCAGAGAAGGCTGGCTTCTAGCCCTACCCTACCTTTGGGCTATGCACCAATTTCATGGGTTTCCTAAGCTTTCCCACTTCAAAAGACTTACCACACTAATTACACAAGCTTGCTTACTTGCCTTGATCCTCTAACAGCCCGTGAGGTCCATGAATACAAATACATCTCCTGCCCCACTCACCTCTTATTCCCACAGCTGGAAAATTATAGCCACTTAAGTGTCTGTTTCTTGTTACTGGACTTAGAGCCCAGGGTCTCACATGTGCTAGGCAGGTGTACTACCAGTGTGCTACATCCTCAGGGGCTAGATCATTTATTTATTTAAGTTTCACACATCATGTGCTGTCATGGGGCTGAAAACATGAGTGAACCACAGGTGCCAGATTGAGGTTAAACAGCATCTGCACCTCGGCTGCCTGGATGTGGTGGTCAGGCAGTCCATTCTCAGAGACACTTATTCAGCAAAAGCAGAGCAGGTGACTGTGCCCTTAGGTGCAGTGAGTTTCAGGAAGGAACTCTACTTCCCTGCATCCTGACAAGGGAGAGGACTGAAATTCCTGGCACATGTTCAAACGTAAAACCCAACACTAGGAAGAGAGCTCTAAGAGTGGCACACAGGTGGGTACCTTCTGATGGTGCCTCTGAAACCACATGAGGGCATGTATTCAGTCCACCCTAAGGCTCAGAAATAAGATGACTTATCTTGAAAAGAAACAAGGACAGAGTGTTTAACGGAATACCATTGTGTGCACCTTCTAAGCATACATGAAATGAATCAGTTACTTATGCACCAGGGTATCCCAGATACTAAAGCACAGAAGGCCTGCTCCATGAAAGAGAGTGGTGGAATGTTGGTGTTTTCTTCATAGTTCTCAGTCCTCAAGCTCCTCCTAGAAGGAAGGACTCTTTGAGGAGAAACAGAACTCTCTTATTTCATCCTCTACCCAAATCACAAGCAAACAAAGAACAACAAGCACCTTCCCCCCTTCAGCCTCCAAAACCAATGACTTATTTTAACTCAGAAGAAAAAACTACATGTGTCTGACTTAGTTTAGAAAGCTATGCCAAGGGCAGGATGGCACCCTTAAATTCTGATCACACTCGCTTTCAGTCCCATCTGACAACTAAGGAAGTCAGCCTCACCAACCAGCCCCAGACACCCAGCCATGAAGTCACACTCACTCAGGTCTTTGGTTTGATGGGTACTCTATAGAAGAGGCTTTCATGTGGCAGGCATCTGTTGAACCCTCCACCCATCTCTGAAAAGTGTTACCCTCATTTTACAGAGGAGGAAGCTAAGACAATGAGCGGCCATGTGTTTTTCTAAAGGATGCACTCTGAATGTGGCTCCCAGGTTATTTATTCCAAGGCTCCTGTGGCTTACAAGTCTACATTTCCCTATTCTGCCTACACTCTCATCAAAAAAATGTAGAGGAAACATAAAGTCAGGTTCTGTACTGTCTATGGTGACAGCTTCCAATGCCCTGGGCTTCTTCACTCCTTCCTAGTACCCATACTTTCAACAACGATTGTCTAAGCTTGAAAACTGGTATAGACAAAATCTGCTGAGTCTCTGTGGAGACTCTTGGGACACTCTGGGAAGGCTAAAATAACCTTAAGTGTGTACCCAACCTGGCCAGCTTGGATGCACGCCAGGACACATCTGTACAATGTTTTGCACGTAAGATTAAGGAAAATCAAACACAATGGTGATGTGCAGGTGAAAGTCCCCAAAGGTCACTGAACTGATTTTAGTTTATTTATTTGGAATTGAGATGGTAAACTAAGGTTGATGAACTTTCTAGTTTTAAAAAAGAAAAAGAATGTTCTGTTCATAGTCAAGCCAGAAATGCCACTCTGCAGCTGATACTAATAGAAACAGTATCCTGGAAGGAGGACCAAGGTTCACAGGACTTGGGGTTGTCATGGAAGGAGAAGCCCCAGGAAGCCCAGAAAGTTGTGCAACTGACAGCTCTCCACCCACCACCCCTGTCACATAAGCAATATGGAATTACCATGGGGAGGAGAATCTTGGGCAGGGTGGCCTGAGCTGTGTAGGGAGCTCCAGGGACATCTCTTTCATTAAGTCATCATTCTTGCTGGGGTGGACTCTGAGTGAGGCAGCTGACCCAGAGTTGCCCATGCCATTATAAGTAATCACAAGAAATTCATTGGTTTGCTGTGGTAGACTTGTATGAAGTTGCTTCTTTAGTGTGTTTCCAATGTCCACCTGGAGTGAATAGATGTCACCCCAGGAAAACTTACAGAAAAAATGTAAATGAATTATATGCTTCATTTAAAAAGTTGGGCATTGTGGTGCATGCCTTTAATCCTGGCAGAGGCAGGTGGATCTCTGTGAGTTCAAGGCCAGCCTAGTCTACAAAGTGAGTCAAGGGCAGCCAGGGCTCTGTTATACAGAGAAATACTGTCTCAAAAAAAAAACCCCAAAACAAACAAAACAAAACAAAAAAAATCCTACAATATTTCATAGGGCCTGGGATAGAGCTCAGTGGTAGAGCAGTAGCCTAGTATAATCAGTGCTACAAATTCAATCCCCAGTATAATAAACTAATAAGCAGAGGCTGGAGAGATGGCTTATCGGTTAAAAGCACAGAAGACCTGAGTTTGGTTCTCACCATCCACACAGTAGGTAGCATACAACAATCTGTAACTCTAGCTCCCTCTTCTGGTCTCTCAGGGCACTCCATGCAGGTCACGCACAGACACACATGCAGGCAAAACACTCACACACATAAAAATAAATCTAGCTAGGCAAAATAAAAAATAAATGCATTTCATAAATATTTACAAAATCATATTTGGAAGAAGAAACAGTATCGTGTATATCAGAACCCTGTTAGAAATCTTTGGGAAAATGTGATTAAATAACATTTCAATTTAATTATGCTACCTTAATAAAAACAGGCAAAAATTTGATTTTGTTTTAAAAGGTTATTCATTTTACTAAAAGAAATACATACATTCATGTAAACTATCAATAAAATGATAGAAAACTCCTCCCCCTGTTTGTATTTGTTTGGTTTTCTTTTTTTTTTGGTGGGGGGGGGGTTCGAGACAGGGTTTCTCTGTGTATCCCTGGCTGTCCTGGACTCACTTTGTAGACTAGGCTGGCTTCGAACTCACAGAGATCTGCCTGCCTCTGCCTCTCAAGTGCTGGGATTAAAGGCATGCACCACCACTGCCCGGCATATGTTTGGTTTTCAAGACAGGGTTTTATTGTCTTATTGTGTAGTCCAGGTTGGCTTTGACCTCAAGATCCTTCTGAGGCTCCTGAATGGTAAGACTAATGATGACATATATGTTCATGAATATGTAACAATGTCCCATGAATGTGACAGCTCTTTTCTGATGCCCCCCCAAAGTCTGTTGACATCATAGCTTCACCACACTTGTTTCAGATTTCACAAACGTGTTTAACAACTTTTCATTTCTGGTTCATTTTGTTTTGAGCTCTCACTATGCAGCCTGAACAGGTCTCGAACTTGTGATCTGGCTGCGTCTGCCTCCAGAGGGCTGGGCACACAGCCATATGACATCCCACCCGGCTCATATTCTCATCCCCTGTAACTGATGTTGCATTTGGCTAAAATTTTATATCAGATTGTTAGCATAGTACACATTCAAAATTAATTGTTGACACAGATTTTATTCTGCAACAGGGTCTCAAGAAGGATCTACATTGTGAATCAGAAACAAATACATCCAAAACCAAAACAACAACAAAAAAAAACAAACAAAACAAAAATGCTAAAGGAATGGAGGAAGTGTCAAGATAAGTCAGGATGCTAGAGCTTAGAGTAGTGCTGTGCAACTGGAGTAAGTATTCTGCAAGAGTGCATCAGGAGTACGTTCTCACCGAGCACACAGCAGCAAGGCTAAGCTTTCGTTACCACCACACAGTGGGGTTTCAACGATCTCTTATTTTTGTGGCCATGCTATTTCAGAATGGATATTAATGATAATGATGGTGTGTTTTATGGTGAAAATAGTTTTTTTTGAAACCAGTGAAATATGGTATACACATACATACATTCATGTTTCACAGTGTAAGGATGAAGATAAGATGATTTTGATTTCTGCCATAGAATATTAGTATAGTGTGTGTCTTTTGTATGTGTGTTTTGCAACTACATATGTGCCCCCCCCGTGGGTTGTATTTGTTTGTGTGGTGTGTTTGTGTGTGTGTGTGTGTGTGTGTGTGTGTGTGTGTGTGTGTATGGTGGGGTGCTGGGGATCTGAACTTCAGTCTTCAACCCACTGATCAACCCGCAGCCTCTGTGTATAGTGTTTCTTAGGGCTGATGAGTATTACATTCAATTTAATAATTTAAATATAGGTACAGCCTTACAGATAAAATATCATATTAAATATCTAATAGACAAGTAACTATACAGGGAAAGATAGGTCAACACAGATGGCCAAACTATTCATTTAACCACTACAGTAATACATTAATGATAAAAATCCTTCTTGTTCATACACACTTCTTTCTAATATTTGGATTTATATCCAATATTAAGTGGAATATTGGAAGGACATGTGTTGCTCTGACCAAGTACTATTTATGTTTTCTCCCACTCTTTGTACATTTTGGCACAAGCCAAAAATGGTCTGTACACGCAGAGAGTTACTGGCATGGATGTGGCTTCTATTTTGTATCAACCCCCGTGTACTCACACTGCTTTACACAAAAATTCTGCATTTCCCTACAGACTTTTTTTATTGTACTTGGCCAGACTTGTTACTCTTTACTATCTAGAGAAAAATACCAGAATTACTGGAGTCTACCATAGGAACCCAAACTAGATTATTACCTGAAAAAGAGAACACTCATGCCTTTGATTTACAACAGGATAAGTCCAGCCAGCACCCCAGGTATCTCTCACGTATCCTATAAAACCTCTACTTATCATATTGCTGCAATACTCTTTTATTGCTCTAGGCATAAAATAAAAACAGCCCTGCTACTTTATTTGATCCATAACCATGGGACGATCATATTAGTGGGTGGCTCGAGTTTTGTGTTCAAGAGTGACAAATCAAACTCTGAAAAGTAGAGTTACATTCACGACAAGTCAAATCAGAGTGCGTTTCTCCAGTCACCTTCACATGGGAGAAGAAGGCTCTCAATGAGGTATCGACTCATAAAGCAAAACCCACAGCATGAAATGAATGTGGAGGAGAAGAAAAGCAGGACAAAAGGTCTGCTGAAAGATCATCACTCTAAAGCAGGCTTGTGGACCCACTTAAGTTCTTGTCCCCCTTCACCCCAGCTATGATGAGAATACAATACAACTGAAATGTTAAAAATCTAACCACAGTCATATTCGTTAGCAAAGCAAAGAACGCTGGTAACTTCCTTCCTCTCTAACCCTTCTGAAGGTGCCATTTCACTGGGATAACAGGATCTCATTCAAGATCCATTCTAACCTAGTCCAATCTCACATTTCCCTTAGCCAGCCCTGCATTCACCACCTCTAGTAGCTGCACATGTGCCCATATCCATCAGCATTTACTACTATGAATAGATTTTTGGTTCATCTTTTGCCAGTGGAATACAGACAGATGGAGGGGAAATGTTTCTGCTGTAACCTAGAGAACCCGGTGCTCAGAACAGCATCTCCTCACTAAACACCAGTTCAATGAAAAGAATTGTATCTCATGCCAGAAATGAATCAAGTGTAAATATTTCAAATAGACTATAGGCATAAAAATCTAACTGTGATTCTAATAAATATCATATTTGTCTCCTGTATGCAGGATTATAATGTTAAGCCTACCACACACTCATAAATTTGACTGGCTTTTGGTTTTTGAGTATCTGTACAGACTCCTCTAGAGCAGCCCCCACAAGGTTTCAGCCACCGTTCAGCAAAAGCAGCAGAGATTCTAATGTTCCCAGGCAGTTCTGAGCATTCACTTTCTACTCTGCTCTATGCAGCTGTGCCGTTGCCATCGTATTGGGGGGAAATGACGACGTTCTTACAAATGTCCACTTACACAAAGCACCTCTGCACACCAGTCTTCAGGCAATATGTATGACTCAGCCCAAGGGAGGACCAAATCATACTTACCGCTCGGATTGTAAATGTGAAATACACAGAGATCTATTGTTATTTCCTCCCTGTGCTGAACGACCAGACAGAACAACTCACAGAGTGTCTGCAGATCCAGAAGACGAATTTGGGCCTCGTCTTGGCTTAAGCCACAATAAAGGCCTCCATGGCTTTGAGCACCACGGGTTTATTCCCACAAGCCCATGCATATCATTTGACTTTTACTTTTGAAAAAGTCAGGTTTTACTAAAGACGAAATATGATACGTTGTATAAGACAATGTGCTAAATGCCACATCATTTGGGTCTAACACTTTTTAAGAAATATTTTTAAATGCAGAAGGGAATTTAACAGAAACATTGCTGAAGTTATCAGCAACGAAAATGCAGCCAAGGAATAAAACGTTTATCCAAAGAAGGGAAAATGAAGTATTTCCAATGGAGACTCACAATTCTCAGAGTTGAATGGCAGCAACTTAGCTTTTTCTGATTTCTTGAACACTGGGTCTATGATTATCACATTGTAACACTACTGAGAGAAAATATTCTCTACCTTCCCAGCAATATCTACCTAATACTCTCTCGGTCAACCTCATTACTCCCCATGGCTTTGACAAAATGGGTCAGAGTAAAGAAGCTGTGACGCTTTCTTCCCAATTCTCCTACACACGTCACAGAAGTCGAGGCAACATCTTCAGCATGCAATCATGAACGACAACAGTTAACTCAGAAAAAAAGCAGATTTCCAAACTGTACATCCATTACCCAAGTGCTTCTTTCTGAAGGCAGGCTGCTAAGTAATCTAACTTAATATCATTTCAGATGTGGAGGCTCAAAATCAACAGGAATCAAGGCCAAAACACTTCATGTTTATTTTAAAGATATTTTCAGATAATATATAAGAAGAGCTTTTTACTCAGACCTTAGTAGCTGTGAGGAGCAAGTCTAAGTTTTTGCTATTCTAGCAAAACTTTTACTGTGTCTGCTACTTAGAGGAAGAAATTGAAGACAGGGGAACAGTTATTGATGAGAAGACCATGGGGGATGCTCCCAGAGGCTCTTCAAATCTTTCTTGCTCTCTGTTGCAGACATGAGCACTTCCACGCTACCAAATGCCCCTGCCATGGTGTGCTGTCTTTCCCAGGCCTGACGACACATGATCACTTGAAACTGACTTATATTTCAGGTGGAGTTTATAGCAGAAGGTCATTTTACATAGTGTTTGGGGTACCTGTGCTAGGGCTGCAGTCTGTCACCTGGGGGCAGGTGAGGTTGAGCACTTGTGGCACTACCTTGGTGCTTAAGACTGTGAACCAGAATGAATGTCTTATCGCTATTTAGTGAACTATCTCAAGTATTTCACTTTAATGATAGAAGGCTAACACAGCATCCTTCTGCTGGTTCATCCTCTCCTCAGCTTAAGTCCAGGATGGATGGCACACTTGGTCACGGAGTGAACTCTGTCTCGCATGTACAAGCTCCCCCTGCTCCTTATCCCTCTGAAGAACCCTATGTGTTGGCTACTTCTTTTCCAGAACCATCAACCATCCTCAAGAGCTCTATGCTTCGGCTTTCTTCACTCTTCTCTGGCTTACTACACAGATCAGACACACTCAACTACCTTCTCCCTCATCTCTTGCAGAGAGAGCTTATGGTCATGGCTCAGAGAAGAAAACTGTCACAGTTCCTTCTTCCTCCTCTTAGACCCCAAAAGAAAGAACAAAGCTACAACAGCATGCTAACTCTGAGAGGAAGGCTCACCAGGGAGGAAGGAAAGCCAGAAGTGACACTGCCTGCTGCTCTTTTACCACATGCCATGGCTCCGGGGCTGAGGTGGAGAGAGGATTGAAGTTGGGGGAAGTGATGCCTGCTAGAAGGGAGGAGAGACAGCGGGACAATGGGGCAGAAGAAGGTGGGTAAAAGGACTCAGGTAGCTCTTTTTAGGGTGGCAGGATTCAGCCGTGACCTCTGGGTGCTTTGTGGACTGGAATCTGGAGTGTTACAAGCACAACAGAAACAGTGACATTTCTGGAACTCCCATTGTAGGTGTGGCTAGGACTACAGAAAGGTAGGCTGCACTGAGAAAGGAAAATCTGAATTTTCTTTGAGGTATGCAATAGTGTATTTCTGAACAATGCAAACTATTCCAATATCTGCCAGATTAATGATCAGCTCTGGTGCCATTAGGTAAGAGAAAACCATATCACTTCCCCCACCCACCAACTCTCAGTCTCAGTTAACATGTAACAATCTTACAAAGGAGTTCTTCTCACTAAGATGGCTGACTCCTCACCCAGCCACTTATTCTCATCCCCCAAACTGTCATCTTAAGCTTATAATGTAAGAATTAACAAGAGACACTGTGCTCCTCTACCCCCCAAACTTTTGCAAAGCCACTGGCTTCAGTCCTGGAAGCTGACATAGTTCTCACCACATTTTAAAAGAAACACAGTAGGGACAGGAATGGAGGAACATAAGGTCATAGGCAGTCTTGTCCATGAAGGCTGGACAAGACACCAGCTACAGTGTAAATGTTACAGTGGTTGAACAACCACTGGAGAAATAATCTGCCCCAACCTCACATTTTACAGTGCTGGGGACTGAACCCAATGCTAAGTAGGTGCTCTATTCCTGAGTCCACAGTTCTCCCACACACTTTAACATGGTCTCAAACATCCTGGCTCTGTTATTCTGATTTCACGATGGTCTAACTGTTGTAGGAAACTTACAACATGGCTATGTCTCAAAATGCATTGAAAAGAACATCATTAACAAATATTGAAACATTCATTAACAAATAGTTAAACATTCATTAACAAGTATTTAAACATTCATTAACAGATATTCAAATTTTCATTAACAAATATTCAAATATTCATTAAGAAATACCAACAAATATTCAAACATTCATTAACAAATATGTAAATATTCACTGCTCTTGATGCTTCCTGTGTTCCAATGAATTTACTAATCCATCTCCAGCAGAGACTCTACAGCACACCAGGCCACCAGGCCACTCTTGAAGTGTGCCTCCAAAGCTCAGAACAATACATAATCAGCCAAACAAACACTTCCCTTTAGAGACTGTCAAGATGAAGGAAAGTTTAGCTTGAAAACTTCAACTACAATAAACTTCTAATTTAAGTCCTAGTGTTTTCCTTATTTGCTCCGGATTAAAAACAAACAAACACTTACCAACCAGGACAACAAGTCTGTATTTCTCATGCGTCTGCCGCCTGTATGGGGTCACTTCTTCATACGTGGGCACGTCTGCTGTGTCATACTGGTCACTCTTTTTGCATTCATACATGGACTTATTTGTTTTCTTATCTTTTCTGCTAAGACGGAAACTTCTTCTAAAACCAGCTACAAATTAAAAAAAATACATATATTATTAGAAAATGTTTAGTGTATTTTGAGCTAGAAATTAAAATCCCCTAAGCCAATTATTAAAATTCTCCTGTATCAGCCCCACAATATAAAACAAAATTCAAGTATTCTGTAAATGTACAAAAGTATATTTGCTTTAAAAAGACCATTGAGGGCTGGTAAGAAAGTGCTTGCTGAGGCAAGTTCAGTCTCTCCAACTGCAGGGTAGAGTGAGAGAACTAAGTAACTCAACTGCTCGCCCTCTATGCACACGCTACGCCACGTACACACCCACACATATCCACACACACATGAAATAAACAAAATACAATAAAAATTAAAAGGTAATAAACAGGATATGTAGGATACTTTCAGAGTTTTTCTACATAGTACAGAAATGAAGCAGCATATGTA
This sequence comes from Lophiomys imhausi, assembly GCA_907164525.1. Taxonomy (NCBI): domain Eukaryota; kingdom Metazoa; phylum Chordata; class Mammalia; order Rodentia; family Muridae; genus Lophiomys; species Lophiomys imhausi. The sequence goes on along the minus strand of CAJQZJ010031998.1, from coordinate 1,771,733 downwards.
TGAAGTTTGGAGATTACATGGGAAATGAATAATTATTACAACGGGGTTTGGAGAGTTAAAGAAATCAAAGGAAAGACAATGCTAAAGTAACAGCAGTCAGGGCTGGGAATGAAGTGCAGTTGGTTGAGTACTTGCCTGGCATGCAGGATGCCTGGGGTGGGATGCCTAGCACAGCATAAACTGGGCTCTGTGTAATTCCAGCACTTGGGAGGCAGAAGCAAGAGGGCCAGAAGTTCAGGGTCACCCTTGCCCACACAGTGAGTTTGAGGTCAGCCTGGGTTACATGAAACCAAGTCTCAAAAAAAAGTGTAACAATCAGTGAGTAAATATGGAATTGTCCGAGACACCTTATGGAGTCAGGGTTTAATAATTAAAAAAAAAGTCAGCAAATACTTCAGTGGACAATACTGCAATGGACAGTGAAATTATAAATAGTTTAACAAGGAATTTTAAATCAGTAAAGACATTAAATAGATTAATAAGAGTTATTCTGGACCCTCTAAGAGTAAGTGATTTGAAGGCGATCTTAGGTTATTTGGGTGGAAAGATCTTTAAAATGAGGAAGAGTCTCACCATAGCTCCCTCAGAGGCAAAGAGGAGGAGTGAACAGGACCAGTCACAAAACCTACTCACAGAAAGAGTGAAATGCAAGTGAGCAGAGGGAAACATGCCACCCTGGCCCAGGCAGGAGAAACATAAGGATTCTAAAGCCACATGAGAGAGAATCCAGCATCTGTGAGAAGCTCAGAGGAAAAGTTGTACTTGACCGTCTGCTCCTCTCTGCCCAGGACACTGCAGAGTTGCTAAGAACCCAGTCCTCTCTCCAAGCATCCCTTTCCCCAGCCCAGCCTTTCCAACAGCATGCCACAGGGAAGTCGGTTGCTTACAGGTACCTTGGGTTAGCACAGTAGTCTCAGGCCAGAGCCTCTCCGACAGGTGACTTGATTTGTGATTTGTTATTCTGACTAAAAGAGGTGGGACGCTGGTGCCTCAGAGTTCTAAGTGCAATTCCCACAATCCCAGTCCCTTCACAGTTCTCTCTGGTATGGAAGTCACTAGAAATTTGGGGTACAAGTATCATCCAACACAAACGAAGTCCCACAGCTAAGACTGGAGAAAATTCCCATCTGTAAATTGTAAATAAACCTTGACTTCTGAGAAACTGCTTACCTAGTTGGGTCTCTACAACCCACTCATATTTTTACTTCCACTGTAAGCAGGAAAGTGAGACAGGGGAAGGGAGAGAGCATGCAGATTTCTAAAAGTAAGACTGAAAAGGACCGCGAGCATGCTCCACAGGGCTTCCCGCAGAACAGATACTTAAGAATTCACCAAATTTAATTGTAAAAGACAGCAGCAGCAGCTAGAAGTTGGTGTCTTTCAGCTTGTCTCCTACCCTGTTTCATCTTTGAAAATGTCAACCAAGAAAGCTGTATGCATGGGAACAGTACACCAGACCTGGAGTTGGGCAGAACTCCGCAAGGCAAAGGTCTCAGGGGGAACACTGGAGGGCACAGGCCAGTGACTGTTACCCTGGAATTCAGCCCTACCCTCAGCTTTTCAGAAGCCATGTCCAGGAACTGCCTTGCTCAAAAACTCCCTTTACAAATCACAGGAAGAAAAGCGGCCGGGTGGCCACCAAGTTCTGGAGAGCACAAGATCTGCAAAGGCTGGAGATGGAAAGTGAAAGTCACAGACTAGAAGTGTGCCCTGCCATACCAGCCATGTATCTCTGCAGTTTTGGGAATCTTCTGTAAGGGTGGTGAAGGACTGGCCACTCACATCCTTGGCCCATGGCAAAGACCCCTGCAGTCTCTTACAGATCCATGCTGTATCATGTGTCTCCCACTATCTGACTGGACCTTTAGGCCAATCATGTGGACTCCCACAGCACAGACTCTCAAAAAGGAGAAATGTATATCTGGAGGGTCTTTAATCAGTTTTAAGTTGGCTCTTGTAAACAAGGAAAAAGCAGTAAAATGAAAGTCAGATTTAAGTGTGTGAATCAGGGCTGGAGTGTCACTGTGTGTTATAGCATGTGTCTTCCAGGAGGCCTTGGATTCCCTATCTTCAGTGCTATAATTCATAAACAATTATTGTAAATGCCTATTGACTAGTCATTCTAAAGAAACTGAACAGAAAGGCTCAGTAACCATTCTTTCTTTTACATTCTCTTCTAGGAATACACATAGCTTTTGTTGCCAAACTTAATTTTTAAGAGCATCCATCCCTCCAGTCTTAATGATTTTTTATTTACTTACTTCTCCACATCATAAATGAATTATTTACACAGCCACTGTATATACATATACTTGTATGCATATACATACCTACACACATTTGTACACAAATACATGTAAAGAAAATAGGAAGAAAATTCTGAGCTCAGAACCAACAGTTAACAAGCTATGAAATTTGAGTTATTACAATCTTTTTTTCAGGCAGAAATCCAAAAACTAAACTGAAACACACACACACACACACACACACACACACACACACACACACGAACTCCCAAACCAAAATACTTTCACACCTATACACACTCCCAAGCACCCAAACTCAGATTACTTTTCTAGAATCTATCCCTCCACAGCTCGTCTTTTCCAACCTCCAGTGAGAAACAAGTAGCGTTCCTGTCAGCAACCTATGGCTAAGACCACATCCTATGTCAAAAAACAGGGGTTTGTTAATAACTACTTGACTTTGGAGTTTTCTTGGTTCTCTTATTAAAATAAGCCTAAACACCATGAAGCTAAAGAAAAGTTAGCAGAGCTTCTGTTCAGATGAACGGTGGTCACAGCATCTCCGAAGTGAGTGGGGTCAGGGCTGATGCTTCTTAGCAGGACGGCTTTGGGAACGGAGAGCGGGGAGCTATCTCAAGGGTCGGCAAAAGGCCTATGTTGCTGTTCCCCCACAACAGATTCTCATCATGTCTTTAAAACCTTCAGTAATGTGCCAGTGTAAAGTTGTACATGACTGTTCTTAAAGGGGGCAGTGGGATGGGACATTTTCATGTCACTATCCTCCGCCTTTCTCATTTCTTCTGTCACTGCCTGGTGAGTGATCATTGATTAATTTTGAGTCAGTTCTTCATCATCATCACACACCTGTACACACTGGCAAGCCGGTCAGTTCTCTTCCCAAATGTCTTCCCAATTTTCTTAAGTTTGAACTAATTTTACAGAGATCCTAAATCATTCATGTGTTGGAACCTGCAACTTCGCTTTTGATTTCTCCCACTGCTATAAGAACTCTATTCTTCTTATGTCTAATAAATATTCTCCTACATTCTTCTAAATTTTAAGAAATGGGATGCATGGCTTTATACTTATTTTTTTTAATGCCATCTGGAATCACTCAGATGCAATCATGACATCAAGTCTGTAAAGTGCAGCTGCAACTTTCAATTTTTCTAAATAATTAACCAATGGTTCTAAAAATCCTGAAGAACAAGGATCCCTATACAACTTCATATTGAGACACATGTGCAGAGGCATTGTATTGTCTATGTCATAACAAAAAAATGAGGGAATTCACTCTCTGAGCTGAGCTCTCATTCTCTGGATCATATCGGCACCAAAACCCGCTTGCAACGGTGGCAGCGGATGGGCTTACTGAGAACTTACCAGGTGACAGGAGCTAGTCAATTTCTCCAGCAATTCTGGGAGGGGAGTTGAGTGGGAATAGCCTTCACTGGAATAAGAAGTGATAGCTGAAGCAAGACTTAAGCATTATTCCACAATAAAATGGGGTCACAGACAAAGTGAGAAATGCCACCCTGGGCTCACAGATGTGGAACAGGGAAAATGACGAACCCCTGCTACAACTTATCAGACAGAAACTGTAGAAGAAAAGCATCAGTTTAACTTACAGATTAAAAGGTTTTTTCCTAATAGCATTTTCTTTCTTCCTTTTAAAAATAAAATTAAGAAGGTATTTATGTTCCTCTGTATTCAAGGTGAGTTGTAAAACACAAAAATACAAGACTGTGTCACTGGCCTCAAGAAGAAATTCAACTAGCTGTAGACTCCTCTTCCATCATGAAAAAGTTAGCAAATATGGGCCAACTTCTAAGGAACGCTCAGTAACAACCTGTGATCAAAAACTTCTCCATCCTGTTCACACAGAAAAATAAGGTGAGAGGGGAAAGGTGGGAGAATTTTAATGACTCAGTATAGAATTTCTTCACACAAGTAAAATTCACTTCCTGTTATAGCTGGGTTTTGGTGAATGGTATGAGGCAAGGATTCAAGGTTCCCCTTCCCTTCTAGATGGCCACACTACTGCTGACTGGGCCTAGTTTACTGAGTTTCCTATTTGTTTTTCCAAGTGATTTTTATGCTATCTTGGCTGCTGAGGTCCGCTGTGTGTGGATCTGATACTATGATGTCCATACAATTTGTTTCTTTAATCAATTTGTTCATCGCTGTATTAATACATCAAAAATCAGTAAAGCATTAGGATAAATAGGGATATCTAGTAGAAAGAGTTATCCCTCATTCTGATTCAACTGAAAGCTGACTTGTCAGTTTTAGGTTGAGATTGCTTTTCACAAAAAATCAAATTAGAGATGTGTTTGTGACTCCAAGTCATCTCAAGTGATTTCTCTGTATTTGTTTGGTTATTATTTTATGTTTTACAATAACAAATTGATAAAAAAAAAAGAAGCTGCCTACGCTACTGGGACACAAAGGCTATTCTCACACTCTTACATGTCAGTGTTTTCACAACACCGTTTTCACAACAAGAGATCCTGACTACATCTTGGGACTCTCTGAAAGATTTAGATCGTCTGATTTGACCTTTACCATTTTTATATAAAAGAGCAAACTTGGTTGTAATTTGGTCATTCTCAAAACTTGCATCATACTACATCTGTGTAACACAGTAGCCAAGAGGACCAAATTTAATGTTTGTGTATAGAATTTAAGAAGCATTTGTGATTAAAAGAAGCTTTAATGTTGCAGGAAATAGTGCATTTCTTTACTCCACAACTCTATATGCTGATATTAATTTTAATAGTAAAAATATTTCAGAAAATAAAATAAAATATGCAGAAATATGGCAACAGTTAAATGATGAAATAACCTCCCAGAGAAATAGGGTTGAACCATTAAAATTACGAAAGCACACAGTACCATAGAAGTCATATAATAATAATTAGAAGCACCGGACAGGATAGAAGAATTGTGCTAAACACCATGAGCTTTGTTTCTGCTGCTACAAAAAAAAAAAAAATGTTGTGAATACAGAAATGCAGAAGAAAATCCATTAGAGAAAAACAGTGGGTGCACTGGGCAGGGAGGGCCATGGCAACTACTTCATTCTTCAAACTTACTACACTGTGTGACTTTACAATTTGACAGGAAAATAGAAACAGTTTATAATATATAAGCATACAAATGAAATCAGACCTAGACAAAACAGCTGGGTGGTTCTTCCAACATGTGGCACAAAGTACGTTCCCTTTTCAGATGCAGGTTCCAGGCTACTATATTTTAAAGGGATTACACAAAATACCAAGTTTCTATGTAAACGATAGTTAGAAATAGCTAATAAATTCAAATACAAAGAAAACAATGAAAGTGAAACCAACGCAATGCTATAAAAAGCATAATGGAGTATAAGAAATCGAGATCAAGAGGACAGAGAACCAGAAAAAAAAGGCAAAACCCCAAAACAAAACAAAACAAACAAAAAAACAAATAAACTTAAGACAAAAGGAAATACATTGTTTCAAAAGTTCAAGATTAAATTAAACAGCTAAGGAGTTTATTACAAAATCAAAAGTCACCATATTCTTTTGTTCCCACAAATGAGTAACTTCAATGAAAAGTAAATGCTTTAATTTTTATGATCTCACTTTTTTATAGAACTAAGTCCTTTAGGATGATGTGCCATTAAAATGCTAATTACACAATGAATTCAGTTGTCCTGCAGGCAGAGCAAGCCCTAGTTGTCACTAGGGATATGGTTGCTGGCTTTCCATTTACTCACAGAGAATCAATACCAGCGGTCACGTCAGCACCTGGGATGTGTCCCACTGGACAGTTTCAGTAACTGATTTCAATTGTTTTATGTAACCAACCCCCAGTTGATGTCATCAGATGCTCTGTGTCGCTAACATTTAAACAAGCTTGTCCTAGGTTTACGCTTCACAGATGAAGAGAAGTCTGAGGAAATCTTCGTGAATCCCAGCAGTGCAAATATGTCACGGGCACCTCAAAACAACTTACAGAAAGATCACTCTTAACCTCCTAATGTATGAAAAAAAGTATCATGATACAGACAGTCAAAGCAAAATGTTCAATTTTTCCTAAAAGGAGCCTAAAATTAAGCACTTTGCAGCTTTTATCTCCACTTTAAATATACTGAAATACAGGTCCCGTTCTTATAAACTGGGAGTACCGCCAAAAACATCATATGAAAAAAAAACTTGCATCTTAAAAATCAGAACAATTTAACCATGCAAATATTTACCTAGTATCTACATTATAAGAAAGACTGAATTTTACTATAAAGGAGTGTTTAAAGAAGATTTTTTAAAACCCCATGGAGACATTAATAAAAACTAAGCAGCTGGAAATTATTCTACACTATTAGGTTCTTAACAAGAAAACAGCCCACGTCCTCAAGAACACTCTGATTGTAAAGGCTGATGTAAATCCACATGGGCGTGATGACACACCAGGGAGACAGCTTTCATTTGATGTCACTGATAAAGAAATGCCCACATGGTCACATGACTCCAGTGTCTCAATGCTGAGTTGGTGTTGGGAAGTGGGACAATTAAACATTATCCCAGAGACAATGAATGACAACTAAGCATGTCTTTTCTTTCTTGTTCTTTCTCTATGTAGCCCTCGCTGTCCTGGACTCACTTTGTAGATCAGGCTGGCCTTAAACTCACAGAAATCCACCTGCCTCTGCCTCCTGAGGGCTGAGATTAAAGGTGCGTGCCACCATGCCCAGCAATTGTGGGCTGTGAACTGCCATGTGGTGCTGGGATTTGAACCTGGGTCCTTTGGAAGAGCAGCCAGTGCTTTTAACCGCAGAACCATCTCTCCAGCCCTAACTAAGCATGTCTTAAAGTGACAAGTAGCAATTCTGGTGGGTAGAGGTTTGAATTGCAGCCGGTGGGGTGGCAGCAGCAAGGTATGAGTAGAGAACCGGGCACATAAGACCGGAGGAGTCGGGATGTGTGAACCCTGCAGCTGTCTCACAGTGCTGGGAAAAATCACCAAGAAAGAAGAGTGCCACGATTATGGTAAGCTACGCACACGCTAAGATTTTATTGCGCAGGGAGAAGGAGGGGAGGCTTTTGAACAAATTACCAGAAAACCCACCTCCAGCTTGTTATAGGTTCACAACTTCCTTTGCGGTGAGCTGTGTTCAGATCCACAATGGTCCTTGAACCATCTAGCTCATTTCAAGCTAAAAATAAAATAAAAACTCAAAGTCCCCAACACGATATTAAAAGCTAAACTAAGACATGAAGTGCAATTTCCAAGGGAAAAATAACTTCTACTTTAAGATTTCTCTATCACACTAACACCCCAAAATTTATTGTTCAGAAAAACAATTGGAAATGCACCAAAACATCACCGCCCCCCCCACAGAGACAGACAGTAAAACAGTATGAGAATTTAGCTTTCTGCCAAGCAGCTAATAAAGAAATGAGTTCTTACTTATGCTTTCAAAATTATGACAAAATACAGTATGCACATATAAAACTGCAGCTCCGGGAAAAGGGAAAAATTGGATTTGAAACTTTGGTATTTTTTTTTTCTTAGCTTGAGACTATCCTTACAGCCTGAAATGCTGTGAGCAGGGTTAGTTTCTGTCAGGAAACAAATATTTCCAAGCAAGAGTCCAGACACATTGAGATTCTGCAGAGGTCTTTTCTGTTTGAGAAAGAACCTGTAATACTTTTTAAAAATGCTCCTAAAAATTTTCTCTGCACAAATTCTATCTCATGGAAAACTTCACGACAGTGTATTTAAACACAGCTGCATTTCCCCACCTACCGCTCTTTAATAAATGAGTAGACTACTGGACTAAGTGGGAATTCTCATTCGATTTATACAATCAGCTGTGTTCTTAAACACAAGAGAACCATGGGAAGAAATAAAAACCAGCCCTAAAAAAGCACATAGACCTAGAGAGAGATAAACAACAACTTTTTAAAAGGTAACACCATGGAGTTCTGGTTTTATTATTTAACATTAGGCTAAATACTCCGGTTAAATAGAAAGGGCAGTGTAAGTCCCAAAGCTGATCTTGTTTTAAAGGAATGCAGTGTGTGCTCCAGCAAGAACAGAAGCACCAACAATTCCATTCTTCAGGAAAACATTCGCAGCAAAGTATTAGGAAACACATGCTTAAGAACAAGATTCCTGCAATGAATTAGCTAGAGGAAAATATCCAATGATTCATATCAATGTCATAAAAATTGCTTCATACTGATTATATGGGGCTAGGGCAAGAAAAGAAATGTTTTAAAGCTCTTCTGCTGGGGGAACGAGTACAAAGCCCAGACACAGCAGCTTCCACATCACTCACCGAAGTGAAAGAACTTTCCAGACCTTTAATCCTAGTCATCCGTGGCAAACACACATGTATACCATGTACCAACCAATGACAATCTCTACATGTAGCTCATATACACATGTAGGGTATGTAAACATGTACACCACGTACCTATCAATGGCAAGCTTTAACGTGGGCAGCTCTTGACTTACAGGGATTCAACTTTAAAATGTGTTACCTTCTACAATTCTCTTTACAGTATTCTCTTTACAGTATTCTATTGACTCTTCTTCATGTAATTACAAAGGTTTACACAGACTACATGTAGCTTATATTGATTGTCCAGTCAGCCAGCTTCTTCCTACTTTCTAATAAAATGGCCAAATCTTTTTCACTGATGGCTACATTGACTTTTAACAAACTGGTTCCATGCCAGTCAGACTCACACCAACAGTAAATCCTGCAAGTGAAGCCCCGGGGAAGGCCGGTAGAAAGCACAAGTGTGTGGGTGGATTACACCTGTAATCCCAGCATCCGAGGGACTGCAGCCAGAGGCCAGAAGAGTTGTCCCCTGGAGCTGGAGTTATGGGCACTTGTGAGCCACCCAAGGAGGGTGCTGGGAGCAGAAGCTGTGTCTTCTCCAAGAACAACAGGGTCTCAACTGCTAAGCCCTTTCTCCAGCCTGTTTTCAAAAGTGAATCCTGGTGTAGGATTAAGGGGCTTACCTATTCACTGTTTCATGCTTCATTTTCACGTACTTCACAGAACGTGAAAATAACCAAATGTCTTCCCAGGGTTTTGACAACACAGGAGGCCATGATCCTGTGCAGGAGTCAAAGACCCTGGTCCAAGGATATCCTTTCTGTAGGGCAGAAAATGTCTGCTTTCCTTCCTTCTTTGGATATGGAAGTAGGTAACAGAGAAGGGTAAGATCCTAAAACAAGTCATAGCCTCAGTACTCTACTAATTTATCTTTAGAAAAGGTCAGATGGAAAGAGCAAATTCCTAGGTGTTTTTCCAGAGATGTCTCTGGGCCAGAAAGATGTGTAATGTGGCAAGGATGGACAGAAACCTATGTACAAGCCAAGCCTCTTTCAGACAAGTTAACTACAGTGCGTCTGGGGAAGTAGCCTTGTCAGCTGGAAGAGGCTTATCACAGAATGCTGTGATCCCTCAGAGGTACACATGAAGACTGAAATGCTAAGAACCAGTTCCATCTGGCTGACTCAGATTACTTGGATTAGAGAAATAGTGGACATGAAAAATAGATCAACTCTCCAAAAAGAATTTTTATTTTCAAAGCAACAGTCACCACAGACAGATCTAAAGTATTAGAAAAGTCAAGTAGTGTAACTCATGACTATAATCCTAGTACTCAGGATGCTGAGGCAGGAGGATCACGAATTTGAAACAGCCTGGCCAAAGAGCACAATTCTGCCTCAAAAAAGTCAAAAACAAGGGACTGGGAAGATGGCTCAGCAATTAAGAGCACTGGCTGTTCTTCCAGAGGACCCCTACTCAATTCCCAGCACCCACAAGGCAGGTCACAACCTTCTGTAACTCTTAATTCCAGGGGATCTTCTGCCCTCTTCTGGCCTCTGAGGGTACTGCATGCACATGGTGCACAGGCATATCGGCTGGTGAAACACTCATGCACATAAAATAAAGGCTAAAATTATTTTAAGCCTATATATATATATATGTCACAAAAGGTAACAATGCTTTTTCCTCCCACATTGCTCAGATATTTTGGCCAAGATTATTGTGGAAATTCCTCTTGATAAAAAATAATAATATTCAAAATAGCTGTCCTGGAAGCAGTAAAACAGATCACTGTGTGGATGAGATGTCTCTATTTAGGTGAAGGCTTTAACAGAATGAAGACGAAGGATGCTACCAGTGGACTGAGATTCCCTGCGTCATGCTTAAGACCTTCCTGTCCAGTCTGTTTGTAAGTTTCTATTGTGAAAGGATGTTGGACTTAGGCAAGCGCATTCCATTACCCTAACTGCTACTGGTCTGTTCTCCATCCTCATCCTGATTTCTCAGCAGCACCATTGCTTCTTCCTTGAATCTTTACTTCCACTGGTTGCTCTTGGTTCCTGTCCCACTGGCCTTGGGGGTTCTTCTGTCATTTAGACCGCTACTTACTCCTCTGCTTGTCTCATCTAATTTCATTATTTTAATGTGAACATCAGAACAGATACTGATGTTCAAAACTTCCAAACTGATGGCCTTGACTCCAGTTCCTCACATTATTTGTCCCATTGTCAATTCCATACAGATACCTTCAACACACTCTGCCCCACCCAGGCAGCCCACTCTCTCAGTCTTTCCCATCCCAATAAACATTTCACTCCATGTTTGGAGTTGTGATGACCCAAATCATATACTCATACCCAACTGTCCAACATGTCTAGAATCTGGTCTTCTCGCTACCTCCAGTGGAAATATCCTTTTTCAAAACATATCATTTCTTACCTCAATTACTATATTGTCTCTCTGCTTCTGAGCTGCTCCCTTCCAGATCCTCAACCCATCATCTGGTGTGACCCTTAAATATACAAGTTGGGTCATGTTTCTGCCTTGTTCAGGACCTGCCAATGGTTGTCCATGTTCTACAAGGAGACAGCTAAGTGCCTGCCCCACATGGCATGTCCTGTTGCACAGACTTCAATTCTTATCCTTTCTGTTCATTCTGCTCTAGCCACACATGCCCCTCTTACACGGGCTCCTTCACGTGCAGCAGACATCCTGCCTTACATGTTTATCCCACTATGTAGATGCTTATTTCCCACAATACTCCCCTCAGCCTTTTGACTACATGAGATCTTTTCATGGAGGTCATCTTTGTTAGTGAGACAGTTCCTTCACTACTGTGTCTTCTTCTCAGTACTTACCACCACCTTAAAGGGTATACACAATTGCCTCTCTTCATGCTCAACTGGCAGATGGGTTTTACACCTTATGATCCAGTAATTATATAATTTACTCACCTACCCCTACTTCCAGCTAATGGATTGTGTAGTGTGCAATCTAATCACCTATCAATAGCCCCATTCCCAATGGCTTAAATCATTTAGTTGCTCATCCCCACTCCTCAATATCCACTTGTTTCTATTGTCCCCACCTTTCATCTGTAATTGGTTGATTTGCACCATAATGGTGTCTTGCAAACACAAGCTCTCTAATTTCCCTGACACAGTTATCATGATAGCTCATGAGGTGCATGTAGATTGTACTTGGCAATCAATTCCAAACTCTGGTCTAAAATGTTCCCATTCTTCTAATTGTATCTACTCTAGTCTTAGCTGGGTTCTGGTTGACCAGGTTTTGTCTCTCAGATATGCAATACCTTACCACAGACTCCATCAGAAATTCCTATCGAAGTTATCAGATTACTTTTCCTCACTACAATAATCCCTATCCCCAAGCTAAAACACTACCTGGTAGGGGGATGAAGAGATGGCTTAGCTGTTAAGAGCACTGGCGTCTCCTACAGAAGATCTGGGTCCTAGTCCCAGCACCCACTCAGTGACTCATCTGTAACTCTTTTCCCAAGGCTTCTGAGGACACCGAACAGGCACATGGTACACAGACACACATGCAAGCACACACTTAACATGTTAAAATGAAATGTACAAAAGCCAATAATAAAAAATAAATAAGGAAAACACCTGCTTTGAACTGAATTGCTGCCTTTCTCAGTCTGCTACCTTTGACACCTTGTAATCTGGTTTCCAAAAAACATCACTGTTTTTCAAGCATCATCCCAACTCTCTACTAGTTCCCAGGTCATAATGGCATTTTATCAGAACTCTGCACTGTCTGAGGAAGTCTGTGTTACTTATGACCCCTTTGCTTTTGGACTTTAGTTCATGTCTACTAATTAAATATTCATTTTATAAAATTTCGACATGCTACAGTAGAAACACAGAATCAAAAACCCTATTCTGATTTTTGGATACAATTTTATGCAAAATGATGCTGAGCATAAAAACTTGATGAAACTCTAGTAAATGTAAGCTACTTGGCCTGATGTTTACTATCTCATACTATCAAGCAACCAGATTAATATATACCTTACCTACAGATCACCTAAACAACTAAAGTTTTAAATATGCCCTGTGCTCTGCAACATCCACCCCCCCAACCCCCCACCCCCACATGCTGTTGGGTCCGCTGCTAGGCCCTGCTGCTAACTACAAATCCACCTGCACTTGACAATGGCTCCAAGGGCCACTACTGAGGATGGCATCTTTGACTACACCCGGCTGATGGCTGCATTTCTGTGAATTGCCACACTGTATGTTCCACTCATTCGGTACTGCTACATGTGACCACCCTCACCATGCAGCTGAGTATCAACACTCCCATCAGGGAGGGTGTTCTCTTTGTTTTTGAAAGTAAAACACATGGTAATAGCTGTGCATCTCTTCCCAACTCCCAGTGCCCACACCCTCAGACAGTCCTTCATGCTGACTCTGCTTTGGCCAGGAGACCTGTTCTGGTCACTAAAAGACTTTAACTTCAGGAGCACTCTTGGAGTGATTCCTCTTGCTGCAGTCAGGAACCCTGAGAACCCTGTTTGGGAAGCTTCCTGGAGGGTGAAAGACCACACAAGAGGCTGGAGAAATGGCTCAGCAGGCGGAGGACCTGAGCTCTCATCCTTAGTACCTGTGGAAAAGCCAGGCACAGCAGTATGCACTTATAACCTTAGTTCTGGACAAGCGGTGAAGGCAGGCATATGTCTGTGGCTTGGTGGCCAGCTAACTGTAGCCAAATCAGTGAGATCCATGTTCAGTGAGAAGCCCTGTCTCAAAAAATAAGTTGGAGAGTGACCAAGGAAGACACCCAACACTGAGCTCTGCTTTCACATGCAGGAACCCACATGCACATAAGCACAAACATAGACATACACACACACACACACACACACACACACACACACACACACACACACA
>CAJQZJ010031998.1:1702660-1729857 GCA_907164525.1 Lophiomys imhausi | reverse complement strand
CACACACACACACACACACACACACACACACACACACACACACACATACACACACAGAGAGAGAGAATTAAAATAATAGAATTCTTAAAATCTTTAATGATGCATTATGGTATAATAAGTAAGACCTCCTGTGACCAATGTATGAAGTGAACATCCTTATTTATATTTCCTCCTTATCATTTAAGATACCTGAGAATTCATTTTAGCCTATTCTTACTTATAGTTAAGAAAAATATCCTCAACAACTTAAAACTTAACTGTGAGAGTATAACTATCTAGTCTTCAACCACATCAGAGACCTGAGAAGGATAAACATATCTGAATAAACAGGAAATGCAGAGCAAACAGCTTCCAAAACTAAGAAATGACAGACAACTGGCTGTCTGGACAGCCCCCAATTTCTCTCTATAATGCTGAAGCATCTGTCTTTAGCCTTTTGGCCCATTATCTCTGACAGACATTAATTATAAAGCAGGGATTATGATGGACTAAGTTGTTTAGGAATTAAAAGGATGTTCTAGGTCTAAAAAGATATTTTAAGTTGGTAATGCAAGTTAGGATGGAAACTGAGTTAGGTATAGAACTTTAAACTCATAGAGATAGGTAGATAATAGACTATTATCAGTTGCCAAATACATATGGACTGGATATTGGGAATGTACTTTATACCTTATAATTTTCATAATTGTTGCCTAATTGTTTATTGTTTTGTATTGTATGTATTGTTATAAGAAAAAAGAGTCTTTTATTGGACTAAAAGAGGGAGCTGTTGAGGGAGAAAAGCTACACCTTAAATTAACTAAAAAAAAAAAAAAAAGATAGAAGGGTGAGGGCAAAGAGGGTAGGAGGGTGGGACCAGGAGGGGGAGGAAGGGGAGAAATGTGATTGAGATGTAACTTGAAGAAATAAATAAATGTTGGAGAAAAAAAAAAGAAAACTATCCTTTACTGAGTTTGAAAAACTGTCTCACCATGTCCTGTTAATTACATTCAAAGCAAGCCAAGCCCTTGTAAGAGTCTGCAGCAGAGATTTTATTTTGATTAGCCAGACACTCCTGCTGAGAGCAATCCTGTTACTTCTGGCAACTCGGTACAGAAGGTAGGACATCAGGGAAAGACTCATGACAGTTATGGCATTACCAGAATGAACAGAGTGAATTTTTTATTTAATATCTTGGAGCCTTTAAGTTTAAATATTTATCGCACATTGTAAAGAATGTAAAAAATGAAATGATTTTTAGGAAGCCATGAAATTATGATTTGAAACAAAACTCAGGCATACACAAAGCTAAATTTATTTTATTTAACCAATTACCTAGCGGTGGGCTGCTCAGTCATTTCCAACCACAGGACACTAACTCTATAAAACTTTCTAGCATTACTGTGCTCACCTTTCAGAATGCTTCCCTGCTAGAGTAAACAGAGGCTCACACTTAGGAGGCACACCTTTAATTCCAGCCTTTAGCAGCATCAGAAGTTCAAGGTCAACTTCAGCTAATGGGGTGTTTGAGAACAACCAGCTCCCTGAGACTGTCTCAAACAAACAAAAAACAAAACGAATGTTCATTTCTATATGCAACCAATTTTTAAGAGAAAGTTATCATATAATTGAAGAAATAAATAAATGTTGGAGAAAAAAAGAAAACTATCCCCTACTGTGTTTGAAAAACAATGTCTCACCATGTCCTGTTAATTATATTCAAAGCTAGCCAACCCCTTCAATTGGATACATTTGGAAAGTAAATGTTCACTTTTAGTAAGGAAATCTGGTGTCAATGTCTGATGTTAGTTACACGTGTAACTTTCTGAAATGAAGTTTCAATCATTAAACTATACATAGAACATAGTATATAGTTTCGAAGACATCACTGAAACTGAACTCCTCCATGATTGTACAGAAGTATTTAAACTGCGAGGAGGGGGCTGCCATCACAGTCATCTGGAAGAGATTACATAAACCATACCGCTCATCTCTCACCTGGTTTCTAATTGTTTAAAAAACACCAACTCTTGCTCAGGTTGTGTTTAGGCAGTCATGTTGGCAAGACTTCATGGTTGGCTTCTGACCCTTTGAAACAAGGATGGCACAAATGGACATGCTAATGTGGCCTGGGGTGGGGGCTCACAATGCCTCCGTCCTACACAAAGAACTTCAGCTAATGGGGTGAATCAGTTACAGGTAACTAACACTGAGAGCAATGGGGTGAATCAGTTACAGGCAACTAATGAATGCTGACAGCAAAACACAAATTGGTTATCCAATGCTGAATGGTCAGCCCTGAAAACATAAACACACAAGTAACCTTATGTGGGCTGAGCAGGCTATATTTATGTATTTAGGAGCACACCCAGCACATACCACCACCATCACCACCACCACCAAGAATTAAAGAAAAGGAAACCATGAATTTGTAAGAGTGCTAAGAAGAGGGTACATGGGAGTGTTTGAAGGCAGAAAAGAAAAGGGGCAAATGTTATAATCTTAAAAATTAGAAAAATAGTTTTAAAAAATTTGGTACTGCCTCCTTGATAATTCTTCAGCTGTACGGCTAGTGTCCTGCTACTAGCTCATGCCTGCACACACAGATTGCTTTGGTCAGTTTTGTTGTCCTTGTTTTCAGAGATAAGGGCTCTCTGTGACCTTGACTGGCCTCAAGCTTGCAGTGTTCCTGTTTGAGTCTCCTAAGCACTGGAATTACAGGTGTGAACCACCACCCCTGGCTACTATATTTATTTAAAATATAGATTTGAGAGTAATCCTGATCATTAAAAAGAATATTACAGCAAGGAAGAGCTGGAAATTATTAAACTTGGTGAGACTTTTTTTTCAAGCAATGAAGGAGTCTTTTTTTTTTAAGTAATGAAAATGTCAAGAGGAAAAAACCAGAAAGGAAAGCTTAAGTCCCCAAATACCACAAAGCCACCGGGCAAAAGCAACACAGCCAATTGTATGTCCCCTTTCAAACCTGAGTCTGCTAACAGTCTCTACTGGGCCAAAAAATAAAACTGAGGAGGATCCACATCCTTATTTTAATGTGATACTTTATTGTTTCACCAAATAAGAACATGCTATCATGTGAAGTCAGCATTATAAATTCATCAAGAGTATTTAAAAGTATTCCGTCTTACCTACTGTCTTTTGAGCAAGTATTGCTATACTATGTGTTTACTGTGCAGTGGAATTCCTGTTTTATATTATCTTTAGAATCTCTCCATTAATCTTTTTGAGACTGACATTTACTTTCTGGCACTGTCTTCATTGAGTCTAAGTACTCAGTGTTACATTTGCTAGCGTGCTGGTCTCAGCCTCAACTTGACACACCCAGAATCACCTGAAAAGAGAAAACCTCAATTGAGGAACTTCTCAGATCAGACTGCCTGTGCGCATGTTTGTGAGAGACTGTGTTGACTAAGGACTGCTGGAGAAGGGTCCAGCCCACTGTGGGGAGCCCAATGTGGGGGGGACCTGTTCTGAGGAAGGTGGGTCTGGGCTATATAAACAAATCTAGCTGAGCATGAACCAGAGCAAGCTAGTGAGCAGCACACCCCACCATCTCTTCCTCAGTTCTACCACTGAGCTATACCTCCAGCCTATCTTTAGGAGTTTCTCAAACACATGAGAGGTAGAGATGTGATTCAGTGGAAGATACTGTAAGACTGTAAAAATTAATGAATACAAAGCCTTCTCCTCCTTCATGAGACCCTGACCTCACTTCTTCAGGAGACATTCCACAGAACTCAGTCCTTGAAAATATCTAAACTTGCATAGCTGGCTGGTTTGCTTTCACTCCCTACTTGCCTCATCACCTAACTTAACATACTCTTTGTTCCTTAATCCCCACCTGAGGCTGTCACCTGGCGGGCTAAAAAAAGCTACTCCTTTGCGCTCCCACCTTGTTTGTAGCCTCTTGTGTGCTTAAAAGGGCTTGAAAACCGTATTGGGGCGTTCACTCCTCTACGGAGTTAGTAGAACCCCAGCACATCGGCTTAAATAAACCTCTTGTATATTACAGTGAATCTGGGACTCTGGTGGTCTCTGGGCATCAATATTTTGGGGAGCCTCCTTGCGGGTTCAACAATACTTGCCTAATGTATTCAGGGCCCTCGGTCCCATGCCCAGAAACAAAACTGTAAAAATAAAATTTTTTCTTTTTTTAAATATTTATTTATTACTTCAGGTTACATCTCTATCGCAGTGTCCTCTTTCTGTCCCTCCCAGTCCTGCCCTCCCACACTCTACCCCCTAACACTTCCATCACACTCCTCTGGAATGGAGTGTCCCTACATAACAGTCCCCCACCCCATTTCAGCAGTCATATGAGGGCCAAGAGCCTCCTCATACAATGGAATACTACTCAGCTATCAGAAACAATGAAATCATGCAATTTGCAGCCAAATGGATGGAGCTAGAGAAGCTCATCCTGAGTGAGCTAACCGAGACTCAGAAGGATGCACATGGCATCTATTCACTTATAGTCGGGTTTTAGCCATATAGTACAGGATAACTATACTACAATGAATGCACCAAAGGGAACATGATCATAGAATTTTTTTCCTGTCAAAATAAAAAAAAATTTTAAACACACACACAAAAATCAAGTTTGTGTAATGGTTGATACTGTCCACTTGACAGGCTCTGAAATCACCTAGGAAACAAAGCTTCAGGCATGTGTTCTAGGGAGCTTCGAGATTAGGTTAAGTAAGGTGAGGGAAACCCACTCTGTATTTTTATATTATGTATTATAATATACATATATCTGCATTACATATATATTATAAATATGCAGTATTTATTCCATAGACTTGTGTCTCATACTGAATGAACTAATGTGCTGAGCACCAGTGTTCACTTGTCTCCACTTCCTTACTGTAGCTGCAAGGTGACCAGCTGCCTCATGTTCCCACCACCGTGAACTCCCCATCATGATGGACTGCACCCTCAAGCAGCGAGACAAAAATCAGCCCTTTCTTTCTTAAGTTGTTCTTTGTCAGTATTTTGTCACAGCAAGGAGAAAAGTAGATAATGTAATGTTTAATTTTTGAAATGAATCTGATCTTAAAGAAAAGAAGGTAGTGAAGGACGGTGGCACATACTTGTAATTTCTATACATCAGAGACTGAGGCAAGAGGATCTCAAGTTTAGGGCCATCTTGGGCTACATAGTGTAATCCAAGCTTTAAAAAAAGGTTAGTTAAAAGAAAAAAAACTGGAACATCTGCACATAGTATCAAGATCAAACAGATACTAGCTGGATATACACACTTCAGACAGCTTATGAAATAAGCCGTGAGAGAGATGGCTACAAACTCAACCTTCCATCTCTTTCTTCGTGTCCTCAAAGGGGAAAATATATGTTGAAAATGCCATATACTTCTTTATACACTTGCAAACATATATCCATAAACAATATCTGCTATTACTTGTCTCCAAAGTAGACGGTACTATAACATATAAATGTGTACAGTTAAAACAGAGGCAGGCGGATCTTTGTGAGTTCGAGGCCAGCCTGGTCTACAAAGCGAGTCCAGGACAGCCAGAGATATTCAGAGAAACCCTGTCTCGAAAAACCAAAAAAAAAAAAAAAAATGAAGATTTTGCCAGGTATGGTGGTGCACGCTTTTAGTCCCAGCACTTGGGAGGCAGAGGCAGGCACATCTATATAAGTTCAAGGTCAGTCTCATCTACAAAGTGAGTTCTAGGAGAGCCAGGGTTACAAAAAGAAACCCTGTCTTAAAAAAAAAAAGAAATGAAGGAAGGAAGGGGGGAGAGGAGGGAGAAGGGTGGGAAGGAAAGAAAGAAAGAAGGAAAGAAAGAAAGAAAGAAAGAAAGAAAGAAAGAAAGAAAGAAAGAAAGAAAGAAAGAAAGAGAAAGACAATTTAAAACCCTCTGTTTTTGCTCTATCTTAAATATTACAGTGGTCCTAGACAAGCAGGCATTGTTTGAATGCAGCTAAATACATTAAGCTTTGTCTTTGGCTCTGCACTGTGCTTTTCTACCCTGAGACCAGAGGGATTCCTGTGGCTTCTTGACAGGGTTACAGTGTCCCTGCAAGAAACTCTCTACTGTAGCCATGACTGGCTCTAGTTTCACCTTTTCTCAAAAAGCAGCCCCACTGTAGTGGCTCATGCCAGCTGTCAACTTGATGAGATCCAGAATCCCCTGGGAAACCATCCTTTAAGCATGACTATGGTTGAGGAGATTATCCTGATTAGGTTTACTGAGGTGGGAAGACACATACTCTCTGGGTGACAACATCCCATGGTGGGTCCTGAACTGCATACAGAGGAGAAAGTGAGCTGGGCACCACCATCCCTTGCTCTTTGCTTCCATACATGCAGTGAGACCAGTTGCCTCAGGCTTCTGCTGCTGTGAATTCCCTCCCATGAGGGACCATAGCCTTGAACTGTTAGCCAAAATAAAACCTTTTCCCCTTAAGTTGCTTTTGTCAGGTATTTAATCACAGAAAGAAGAGGGAGTGTGTGTGTGGGGTGGGGGTGGGGGTGTAACCAAGACATCCACTTAATCTTTTCCCAGAAATTTTAATGGAAATCACATACTGGGGTCTCAAGAGACAACTGTTCAGCGGTTAAGAGCACCTACTGCTCTTGCAGAGTACATGAGTTTGGTTCCTAGCACCAACCCTGGTCACTGTACATCTGCAATAACTCTTGCTCTAGGGAACTCTGACAATGATGGTCTCCAGAGCCATGTGCACTCACGCGCACATAAATACAAACACAGTTTAGAAATAAGTTGTTTTATTTTTTCAACTGAAATACAGTTAGGCACACTGAGCCCTGCCCACACCCCAGCTGGGGCTTACTCAGGAGGTTTGCCATGGCCCAAAAATATAAACGACTCGCCTAGGCATCAAAGGGAGATCCTGTGTCTAAAAAGTAAGTACAAATAAATTTTAAAATATGTAGAGAGCTGCGAAGTGCCGCTCCCTAAAGATGGCGCTGGTCTCCGCCTTCCACCAGCCCGATGGTGAGCGCTCTCTATGATAATAAGTTCATATTTGGCAAAGACCGCTGATCTGGCTTGCTTCCACATACATGGGCCTCTAAGATAGCACCACTTGGCTTTACTTGACTGGCTGTTCATTTTAGTATTTAGACTGTGGGTTGGGTCTGCCCAGACATTCGGAATTCGGAAGACTGTTTTCAAGGGACCTGAATAAACTGCTGGAGAAGAGTTTTGTGAGTTGCGTCATTCCTTGCTGGACAAGGGGGGACGCGACAAAGTGGTGGCCCGTACGGGGACCCAGAAAAGACTCAGAACTCCTGCAGTCAGGTGCAACGCGTTGGTAAGTTCCTGGGATAAATCAGGACAATAAAGTTTCACGGAGATAGTGAACAAAAGGTAAAGTTTCGCGGAGATAGCGAACAAAAGGTAAAGTTTCGCGGAGATTGCGAACAAAAGGTAAAGTTTCGCGGGAAGTTGCGAACTATAAGGTCTCCGGGAGGGAGCAATAAGGACCTCGGTAAAGAGGCAATAAGGTCTCCGGAGGGAGCAATAAGGACCTCGGTAAAGAGGCAATAAGGTCTCCGGGAGGGAGCAATAAAGTTCCGGGAGGGAGCAATAAAGTTCCGTGATTCGGACGAGTAGAAGACACAACTGGCAGAGCAAGGTGAGGAAAGCAGAGAGTGCCTCACAGAAATGGAGCGAATGCTGGCCTTGCCTTTATCAGTTGCTGGGAGAAACTTGGGAGAGATCTTGGAGTTTTCCTGGGGGCAAAGTACATTGCAGGGAGGAGCACGGCCTATTTGGAGACTTCTTCGGAGTTGTTTAGGAGATCAGAGATATTGCAAGGCAGTGGAAAAAGGACAAAAGGCATTAGAACAGTTAAAAGAGGAGCGCTTGGTCAAATCTGGGAAAGATACTTTGGAAGAGGATAGCTCAGAGTCTAAAGAGGAACTTAAAAGGTTAACAAAGAAAATGGAGAAGTCATCTTTGAGGAAGAGTTCTGACTGCACCCGGATAGAGCCCTCAGGTCTGGGGCCGCCTGTGCTGGTGTGGGAGGAGCTGTTGCCATGGCGCCTGACACGTCAGCGCAGTCGGAGTGGGTGGAGTCGTTGCTACAGCGCCTTCAGCCACGCTGGCGGCAGCTGGTGTAAACAAAGCCATTGCCATGGCGCCTTCAACTCCTCCCCCATATCCAGAAGCCACTCAGACAGAGCAGCCAGTTCAGTCCCTGAAAGTAGGGAGATCTTTCTGCCCAGGGATGTGGACACAAGTAAGAACAGAATAGAACATTATCCCACTGCACTTGCTGCTTTAGCCTTGAATGGTATCCAACAATGCTTGCAGTCTTTTGGAGTTGCTCCTGCCAGTATAATAGTGCCTTATTCCAGTTATCAAATTAAGATTTTGTGTGGCACTGTAGATGACTGGGCAATATTGCAATGTAGCTTTGAAGGAGTGATTGATAACCATTATCCTAAACATCCATTGCTATCATTTTTTAAGGAGCACCCAGTGATATTCCCTAAGGTTACTTCAGCAGTACCACTTCAAGGGTCACCAAATGTGTTTACTGATGGCTCAAAGACAGGCTGTGGAGCCTATCTGATAGAAAGACAAGAGCCCATGTTATGTCAATTTCAACCGGGCTCCCCCCAAATAGTAGAATTGAAAATAGTAATGGAGGTGTTTAAAAAATGTCAATTTGCATTCAATTTGATTTCAGATTCAGTTTATGTGGTCAACGCAGTGAAAGTATTAGAATTAACAGGTCCTATTAAGAATAGCAGTACTGTATGTGCCTTATTACAAGAGTTACAAGTTTTAATTTGGCAGAGAAAAAAGTGTTTTTATATTCAACATATCAGAGCACATACAGGATTACCTGGACCATTAAGTGAGGGTAATGATAAAGTTGATCAATGGACCAGGATGGAATGCATTTTTTGGAGCTCATTCCTGGATCAAGCCAGACAGTTTCACCAATTATTTCATGTAAATGCAAAAACTCTACAGCAGAAATTCCATTTGTCTAGAGCAGATGCTAGACAAGTAGTTTTGGACTGTCCTCAGTGTGTGATTCATCATCATCCTCCCAGTGTGGGAGTGAACCCTAGAGGGTTGATGCCACTCAAAATCTGGCAAATGGACGTTACCCACATTAAAATATATTCATGTATCTGTGGATACCTGCTCAGGTATCATACATGCTACACCTATGAGTGGAGAAAAGGCTCGCAATGTCATAGGACATTGCTTAGAAGCCTGGGCTGCATGGGAAAACCACAGCAGCTGAAAATGGACAATGGAACAGCCTATACAGCTCAGTCCTTTGTCTCCTTCTGTAACCAGATGGAGGTACAGCTTAATCATGGATTACCATACAATCCTCAAGGACAAGGAATTGTAGAGCGTGCTCATCGCACCTTGAAAGAATGCTTGCAAAAACAAAAAGGGGGAATAGGCCAAGGCCGTACCCCCAAGGAGAGAATATCTTTAGCCTTATTTACTTTAAATTGTTTCAATTTGGATGCTCAAGGCCGCTCAGCAGCGGACAGACATCAGGATTCCCATGGTTCACCTAAAAGCATGGTGAAGTGGAAGGATATTTTGACAGGCTCTTGGCGGGGGCCTGACCCCGTGCTAACATGGGCGAGAGGGTCTGTTTGTGTTTTTCCTCAGGATCAACAGGATCCAGTGTGGGTACCTGAATGCCTTGTGAGGAAGATTCGTCATGAAGACCTTCCTAAGGATCCAGGTGATAGTAGCAGTGAGTATGTCAGGAGCACAGAGCAGTTTGGGTTCAACAAGATTATTTTTCCTTTAGCCTCATGATTAGTAATATAGTGAATAAGTCTTGTACAGGAATGCTTGATATATCTACTAGGGATCCTCAGCAGACTGCCACCAATCCTTTTGATTTGTGGCTTTTGTGTGGAGTAAATGGAAGTTGCATGGACTTGGGACCTGTCATTATGCTTGGAGGAGGAATTTATCAAAGAGGTAATTTTTCCCTAGGGTCCGCTACCAATCTGGATTTCTCTAGCGGTAATGGCTCTGGTACTTGGAATTCTTTATTTCATTCTTACCACAACAAGAACTTTTCAGCTTCGCCAGTATGTCTCTGGCCTCCTTTTCTGTGGATTGTAAGTAATGGGAGTGCATCCTTGGGTGAAGAAAAGTTAGTATGCACTACAGGTACATGTTTTTATGCCCTATGCTGGAATGCCACAGCCTTTCCTGTGGCTGTGGTGACTAGAATGCCTCGATATGTACCAGTTCCTGTAGAGGCCCCTAAATACCATGATGCTATTCAGGTTTAAAAGAGATTTTGGCATCACTGCAGCTATTGTTACTGCTATCACTGTTGCTGCTGTGGGAGCTACTGCCTCAGCTATTGCCTTGTCTAGTTCTATACAGACTGCCAATGCCCTGAATAACATCTCAGCCACTGTGGCACAGGCATTGGATACTCAGACCTCTATGAATTCTCATCTCAAAGGAGGTCTTACGATAGTTAATCAATGCATAGATTTAATACAAGAACAGATTGATTCTCTTTGGCAACTAGCACAATTGGGGTGTGAGTGGAAATTGCAAGGTTTGTGTGTTACTTCCGTACCGTATCAAAATTTTACAAAGGCTGCTAATTTGTCTAGACAATTGTCAAAGTTCCTCTTACAGGATTGGTCGGCTGAGTTTGAAAATTTGATGAGAGAGCTGAGAGTGACAATCGTCCACATCAACTCCACTCGGGTGGATCTGAGCCTGGCTACTGGCTTGACTTCTTGGATTCAGACGGCTATGGATCATCTTAAGGAGTGGGCGGGCGTAGGCTCTTTGGCGATACTAATGATACTAGCCTCTCTGGTTTGCCTATGGTGCATCTACAAAATGAGAGCTATACAAAAGCGTAATGTAGCCATGATTATACAAGCCCTTGTCGCCATTGAGGCGGGCCAGTCCCCTCAGGCATGGCTTGCTGCCGTGAAGTAAATCTTCACTAAGCATAGTCCCTGCCCACTGAGGTATTCGTTCCACGGATATTAGGGTCTGGCAAGTCATTGACGGAGTTGACGGGTAAGTCTCGGCCACCTAAGACAGGGCAGTCCCGAGTGGGGAGGCTGACCCAGAGACGGGTAAGAGTTTGAGCACCGCCCTCCTACAGGCTCAGGCCCACCGTGAGATCCCCAGAGAGAGGGATTACGAAGCCTTTCCAGGGACTTCTACCAACTTTAGAAAAAATAAAAAAGGAGGAACTGTAGAGAGCTGCGAAGTGCCGCGCCCTAAAGATGGCGCTGGTCTCCGCCTTCCACCAGCCCGACGGTGAGCGCTCGCTATGATAATAAGTTCATATTTGGCAAAGACCGCTGATCTGGCTTTCTTCCACATACATGGGCCTCTAAGATAGCACCACTTGGCTTTACTTGACTGGCTGTTCATTTAGTATTTAGCCTGTGGGTTGGGTCTGCCCAGACATTCGGAATTCGGAAGACTGTTTTCAAGGGACCTGAATAAACTGCTGGAGAAGAGTTTTGTGAGTTGCGTCATTCCTTGCTGGACAAGGGGGGACACGACAAAAATAAATAAAACTTTTAGCTGGACTCTATGTGGACCAGTTGGGCCAGTAATTGTTCTGGTTTTGTGATAACTCTTAATGCCAGGGCATCATTCTCTGACCTGGCCTGGATATTTGGATTCCATGGAAAACCAACTTTATTATCTCTCAACATTCTGGTAATTGTCTCTCTGTTCATTTATTTCTCTTAAGATGGGCCTTTCATGGGGTTTCCTACAAAGGCGTCCAAGGTTGGTAGTAGATACTTTTGGAAATAGCTTTAATTAGCTTTTGATCACGGACCCTGTAATATCAGCAACGAATCTGCTACTGTCAAAGCATAAAACTGCCAGATTTGGTAAATTAAAAACCATCAAACCCAAGCCATGGACCAGCTGGTCTGTGCTTACAAATTCTACTAGCAGAATCTTTTCTTCCTACCATGTTGCAGAAAAGGGACAGTTCATTTCTCACTTCCCTAAGGGGAAGAATGTCCCTGTTCTTCCCCCTATCAATAGAGTAACCACAGCAAGTCAGTAAGTTCTGTGTGTCACATAAGAACAATTGTCCACCTATCCCTAGCCTAAATTTCAGGAGAGTGGCCTCCACACCCACCCATGACCATATCCCTACACAACAGCTACAATGCAGTTAACAGTGTACAATTTATCCTTCAGTTCTGAAACACAGACATTTTTACTGTACTTTCTTTTAAACCTAGCAATGCATTAAAAATAATACTTGTCAATGCTAAGAAACTATGGGTACAAATATTGTTGTTCTTATAATAGCTATGGGGAAGCCATAAACAATAAACCCATTTACTGCCAAAAATCAAGGCATAGGAAAAGAAAAAAAAAGAACATGCAGTTCCCTTAATACTGCTAACAATACAGCAGTATAATTTACACTACTAGCAATATTTAATAAATAAAAATTATTAAACCAAAAGATTAAAAAAGCTTGTAGTTACCCATAATTTCTAATTATTAGAGGAATTAAAAGGCTACGTTTGTGGTTCAATGTGAATTAACTCTGGCTTCCACCAGACCAGCAGTTAATTTACTTACTACAGTGCTATCATAAACAGGAACAAAAAGCACTTATTTGCAGAAAAAGAACTTAGGCAAATTTATATCAGCGTTTTCAAGAGTTACTGCATCCATTCTGCTCATGTGATTCGTTCTGCTGGGCACTTGGGCCTGAACCTGATGCCTTTCCTTTCTTTAGTGTCCAGGACTGGATCTAGAGCTGTATACATGCTGGTGAGCAGTTTTCCTCTGCACTACACCCCAGCCATTGCATATCTTTAAGCCAATAGTTTATCTAATTAGGATTATTTTTCAAGTTACAACTGCAAGTCTGTTCCAAAAGATGGTGATGAAACCAACAGCAAAAAGCTTTCTACAGGAAAGTGCTAGAAGTAATGAGTACCATGCCTTCAGGTAAGGTGTAAGATGTTTGCAGTATCTCTATGCAAATGAGTAATTCCTATAAGGAACATGATTACAAAACCCCAAAAAATAATGAAAGTATAAAGACAAGTTTTAGTCTGAAATTAAATTATTAAAATGCATTTATAAAATGAAGTTAATTATTTAAAATGCAAAATTAATTAAAAGTCAATTTAATTTTGCCGGGTGAAAATGTGATGATTCTACTTGAAATTACTTCTTAGAACATTATTTATAGAAGGAATTCCCTCAGTTCCCAGAATAATACTTTAAGTAGCCAAGGAATATTGAATGAAAAATCAACTTGAAGTATACAATCTAGAAGGAGGTAACCTGCTTTATTCTGAAACAGCCCAATATTTATACATACATCTTTCAGTCTTCTACAATAATCAGATTTCCCATTTTTAAAAAAACATATTTTCCGGGCGATGGTGGCTCACACCTTTAATCCCAGGAATTGGAAAGCAGACACAGGCAGATTTCTATGAGTTTGAGGCCAGCCTGGTCTACAGAGGAGTTCCAAGACAGCCAAGGCTACACAGTGAAACCCTATCTCAAAAAAACATATTTTCATTTCTTTTATATTAAACAGACTTAATAGAAGAAAAAAACAAGGACTCAAAGAAAGCAGCAGACATCATTAGAACATTCTCAGCAGGACAGCTTTGACATTTTAGTTCAATGCAACAGTCTTGGGGACTCTGTGGGTCCCCAAACCATACTGTAAGAACTAAGATCACCCCATACAACCTCTGAACACATGAACATATCATATTTAAAGAACCCTGGGGCTTCCTGTGGCAGTGCAGCCCAGAGCTGGTTCCTGACCCTGGTATAGGAGTGAGCACTTTCACCCAATGTGAGTTTTCTTCACGTTACATTCTGCCCGAAATCAGGAGTCAGTTCATGTGCTGCCTTTCTATAAAACCATGATCATGGCGTCTGAGAAGAAATGATGGGCAACTTTCAAAGGAACAAGTTCTTGAGGGCCTCAAGAAACTCACTGACTCAATTCCGCGACCCCCTGGTGTTCTGCTTCCCTCTCATGTCTGTCATTCTGGCTCCCTGCAGCAACTGTGGAGACTCTTAAACTCCAGGAATTTACGAGAGCCTAAGGTCTCATGCTTTTGGCATGGGCCCAGAACTATCTCCAAACTGCCCTTCCTTTCACACATTCATGTTCAACTACATGTTTTAACTTCCATGGCTATTGCATGTTCTTATCTGTTTTGCTTAAGAACCTGAGATGTCATCTGCTCACCCCTACAATATTTCAGTGCACACACATCTTAATAAAGCACAGGCCCCTCGTTATGCAAATAGCATTAACTGTTAAGCCATTTCCTGGAACTTTAACACCACATTTCAAAGATCTTATCTCATATCTTAAAGACCATTTATTTTTCACTACTGTTTAATAGTTCACTCTACAGAAAACCTAAATTGTCATTTGCCTGTCAATGGATATCTAGGTTATTTCTGGATTTTTGTTAAGACTTCTGGTGCTAGAAACATTCTTAGAGAGGCCAGAGAGACAGCTCGGTGGTAAAAGGGCTTGCTCAGCATGCAATAGGGCCTGAGTTCAACTCCCCAGGACCCATGTACAAAAACTAGGTATGGCTAAATATATGCCTGTGATACAGGGCTTTCAAGGGCAGAGACTGTCGCCCCCTGGAACTTGCTGACTAACCATCTAAGTGCATGGTTTGGTGAGTAACCCTGTCTGAAAGGAATAAGACAGAGAGTGATAGAACAGGACAGCTAACGTCCTCCTGAAGCCTCTCTGTGCCCAGTTGTACACACGCACACACACATACCCAAATTCTTTTCCTTCCTGCAGTTTTTTTTTTTCTTTTTAGGAGTGCTGAGTTTTGAACCTAGACCCTCACACATGCTGGGCAAGTGCTCCTCTCCTCGGCTATGTTCACAGCCTCATTCTTTTCCACACAGATAAGCCAATTTCACAGCATCCTTCCATATTCACTCTTTTGTCTGGTGTCACCTGCAGGCCTGTAACCACATACTTCTCTGTTCCTTTGTCCCCTGATTCCTCCTGTGCTAACAGTACACCGTCTTTATTATTTCAACGTTACGATGAACGGAGAAGGAACACCTGCTCCAGATTAGCAGCTGGCCACCGGCTCCCAGCTGAGCTTTGCTGGCCTGTGCACACTGAAGCCACACTTGGCAAAGAGGCAGCTTTATGTCGAGCCTTCCCGTTCTCCAAGCACTTGTGCCTCGATGAAATCTCATAATTTCCTGTGTATGGATGTTTAATATTCTCTATTAAAGTTATACTTAACACCTCCTACTGGTGCTATAAATAGGATGATTTTGTTTTAAATTTTCACTTTCCCTTGGTTGCAGATATCTAGATACCTAAGTGGTTTTGTACACAGACCCTGCAGTCAGACACCCACTCAGCTTACTATGAAACTAATCTGAAGATTCACTTCAGAAACTGTAGGGGTTAGATAAATTAGATTTAGAAAATATATAGGAGTTTCTGATACTGTCTCTTAATTCGGTTATCAGCATGAAGTCAGCAAAAACAGGAAAGACTTAATAGACTGAAAAACAAGGTTGAAGTCAGGAAAAACAGGAAAGACTCAATAGACTTGAAGAAACAAAGTATCTGGCCTGACATTGTTTTCAGCTGCTAAATGGGCGGAGCCCAAATTAAGCTGAAACAGAGTTCCTCCTATTTAAGGACAGTGCATGGAGCCCCAAGAGAGAAGAGGCCCCTGATGCTAGAGAGCTCCAAGAGTCCTGCTAAAAAAAGTGCTGGCCATCATTTGATGGCTAGATTTCCCTGAAGCAGAAAGAAGCTGGTGAGCAAAGAAAGCCTGAGCAAGACACCAAAAGGCCAAGGACTAAACCCTGTGGCTCAGCTTTTGCCTAGAGGGGTTTGATCTGTCCGAACAATGGCCTAAAGGAAACTGTGCCTAGCTTTAAGGACTGAGGCAGAGCAGCTGAGTTCCTGATTCAAAAGAAGTAAGTTGGCCTGCAGATGGCTGGGGTCTCCCACAGAGAAGAAAGCATGAAGCCTTATTTAAGGTGAGACTGCAATAACCAACTTACCCTGACGAACCTGCATCTGAGAGATCCAGAAAAAGGACTGCTAAGTGCGTTAAAGAATCTACAACAAAGACTGTGTTCCTGACAACTGAGGACCTGCCCCAGAGACTGTATCATTCTAAAAGGTTATGAAAGTAGTTGTTATAATTATCAATAGGTTTAGTGGAAAGGTTAAAGGGGTTGTAGGAATTTATAGGATTAATAGTTAAGAAATTGTTGGTGTTTGTTATAAGTGAATTTAGTAATAAATAAATAAGTGTTAAATAATAATTTAAAAGTTCGGTTACAAGAAACAGTCATATCCTCCAAGATTTATGACAGTCCTTCTTCTCCCTTCGTAGCCTTTATTCGCTGCTCTTTGGCTTACAAGGCTGATGAGGTTCTCGTTACAGTAAGGTGGAAGAACACCACTAGTTACGTGTGTGAAGATATGTCCAGAGACTATTACATCATGAAGGTCTGACCCAAGCAATGGCTCAATCTCTTGAGGCCTTGTTGAGAGGTGGGGAATGGCAGGTGGTGGACACCGGCGGAGGAAAGAAGTCACTGAGAGCATGATCACGGGTGCTTCATCTTACCCGGAGAGATTACTGAATCATTCTTTTCTCTGATACCTGTTTGCTAAGAAGTGAACAACCTGCTCCATACACAACCCTGTCACTCTGTTCTTTCCACAGGCACAGGTCCAACCATTCGTGGAGCCCTCTAAAACTGTGAGCTGAACAAAAATCACTCCTCTCTTACATTGTTTCCCAGGTATTTTGGTCTCAGTTATTAAAAAAATAACTAACACATCTGATTTTCAAAGAAATACTTTCTCTTTCCCTAGTAATAATAACAATTTTCTGGATTTCAGTCAATATCTATAAAAAAGTTTTCTTCTGACCCTCCTTCTTATTCACTAACAGCATTTTGCATTAAAAAATGAAGTCTATATTTTATCAACTTCCATTTTCCTGTATCTCGCAAAAGAACTACCCATAATAATTATACCCTTTTCCTGTTATCAGTTACAGTATGTGTTAACTTTCTACTACTGCAATAAAATATCTAAGATAATTTAATTATAAATCTTACTATAAAAAGTTTTATTTGGGTTCATTTTTTCAAAGCTATAGTCCATGATTGATTGGCCCTGTTGCTCTGAGACTGTGCTGTGGATGGTCCCATGCAGTGCTGGGAGTGAAATCCTTCACGGAAGCTAGGAAAAGACAGAGAGGGGAAGAAATCTGTGTCACACTCTCCATGAGAACAGCCCTTCCCAGCAATGACATGGAACTATAAAATGGACTGAACTCCTAAAGGTTTTACCACCTCTTAATAGTGCCAAGGAAGCAGACCTGTGCACACAGGATTGGGTATGGCAACTAACTTTGCCATGGTGGATATTACATGAAGTTGGCTATTATTTTTGCTTTGTTAATGCTTCTATTTTTTATTTTAATGACTTAAAGTAGGCCTACACTCTTCCTTCATCACACTGGATATTATTTTTTTCTGGAGTTATATCAAGTCATATAGAACAAGAAGGACTCACTATTTCTTCTGTTTTCTGGAATAATTTGAAAAAAAAATTGAATGACTGTTTTAATGTTTGGTCAAACATACCCAGGAAAGCCACATCATGGTTTATCAGTTTGTTTGCTTGTTTTCTCTGGACTAGGGAGATTTTATTCTATCTTCCTCTCAAAGTTTCACATGGTATTTTTCTAAGGTTTTTTCTTTCTTTTATTTTTGAGATTATAATATAATTACATCATTTCCCCCTTCCCTTTCCTCCCTCTAAGCCCTCCCAGTATACCAACCCCATTGCTCTCTTTCAAAATCATGGCCTCTTTTTTCATTAATTGCTTTACATGTATATATGTATATACATATATTCTTAAACATAACCTGTTTGATCATTATGTACTCATACGTAACATCTTCAGGGCTGATCATTTGCTGTTGGATAACGAGTTGGTCTTCACCCACTCTCGGCATTCCTTAGTTGCCTGTAGTTCTTTGGGTAGGATGAGTCCTCACTGACTTTCCTGCATTCACTTGGGCATGTCTAGTACTGCTGTCCTTGTTCAGCCCATGTCTAGGCAGTCATGCTGGTGAGACTTTGTGGGTGTAGCTTCTGAAATTACTAAGTCTCACAGCAAAGTCTCTGAGCCACTGGCTCGTAAAATCTTTCCACTCCCTCTTCTTCAATGTTCCCTGAGCCTTAGGTTATGAGGGTGTTTTGTAGATGTACCCTTTGGGACTGGGCTCCACAACTCTACATTTTGATTGGTTGTGTTTTTCTGTCATGGTCTCCATTTGTTGCATGAGGAGTTTCCTTAATGAGGGGTAAATACATTTATCTGTGGATATAAATACAGATATTTACAATGTAGTTTTGGATTATACTAGTTTAGTGAAGTGGTGGCTGTGGATTCTCCTCCAAGATCCATGACTTTATTAGCATTAGGATTTTTGGCTAGGTTGCCAGCACCAAGCATGACTTCCCTCTTGATGAGTGGGCCTTAACATTGGTTACTAGCAAGCTATATGTGCCACCACTGCACCCTTAGAGTTATTGTTCCACACTGGTTGTTGTTGTGGCTCACAGGCATCATAGTGGGTAGGACTATTGATTTCTTCCTTCTTTTGGAAGCTTATATGATGCCTTCTGGTACCATGAAAGACAGTCCTAAGAGAAGAAGCATTCACGTTAGTTCCAGCTCAGAGGCTTCTTGGCCCTGGGTCTAAAGTACATGGTATCTTCAACAATAGGGGCTTACCTTCTATTTCTAGGGGGTAACCAAGGACAATAGCCTGTAATGTTTTGAGAGTCTCTTGGACAGCCCTGACCAATAATGAAAAGAGGGTTTCTTATGCCTGGTATTGAGGATTTTGTTAGGTAATTTTTTGGCTGTTGGAGGGAGCACTGTCAGACCAGACAAGAAATTTTCATTTAAACTATATATATACAGACTTATGTGCACTATAGAGTTTTAGAGAGATCGTTAATAGTATGATTCCAAGACTTTTTCCAGACATCCTTACTGTTATCTCCTCCCTCCTTCTGTATTTATCTTCCTTGCCCCTAACTAGAGCCCCGTATTTTTCCCATTTCCCCAATCAGATCACGTGTATCCTGATAGTCCTCTCTCTATTCCTTCTCCACATCCCAACCCCAACAATGGCCTTTTTTACCTTCCTGGTTTCTACAGCCACTCCAGGAGTGTTTCTGACTTCAAATTTCTATTTCTTCTCATCAATTCTGTAGGTTTTAATTTTCTAGAATTCCTCGTATGGTGTTTAGACATGATGTTTTCAAATGAGTTTCCCTGAAACTGTTCACAGTATTCTCTAGTGATCATTTAAATCCCTCCTAACTCTGAGATGGTGAATATTTTTTCCTTCCCAAAACTGTTTCCATCTTGTTTCCCTTTCCCCTCAAACAATCTAGTGAGAAGAAGGTCCACTCCACTAACCCTTTGATAGAGTCAACTGTCATCACTGGGTCCCCTCGCACCCCTCGTGGCTCACGTGCAGCTATGTTACTCCAGTCCGACACATGTATGCACACCCTGCACGTCTTAGCATTTCTCATAGTTTCTGTCACTCTGTTATATAGTTAAGCATTATAAAATGTAAAATTATGGTATATTGTGTCTTGTCTCCCTTCCTGCTATTTTCTAAAGATACATTTCTTACTTGTCAGTTTTATTCAGCTATAGCCAAGTTGCAATCCAAGCCTTTAAATCCATAAGTACATTTCTGAAGTTCAGTCTTTCATTACCTGTGACCTACATCACTGATCATCTCTGTCTGTGGCTCCTCGTGGGATTATGACCTTTATATCTGTGACAGTTAGTCTTGGATATCAACTTGACTGGATCTGCAATCAACTGGACTATACATCGTTGAGCTAGTCTTTAAAGGGATTTTGTGGAAGGAGTAACTAAGGAAGGAAAGATCCTCCCCCAGAGTTGGCTGCACCTCCAGTCACAGCCATAAGGAAGTCTGAGGGAAATGCTTTTGCTTTTTGCCTTCCCACCTTCACCCCCTGCTAGCCATCCTTCCCCGACACCAGAACCTGGCCTCTTTAGATTTCCATTGTCAATATATATAAATACCTTGACTAATACAGTACCTTCATGGTTTTTCCCTTTTACTTTCAGATTTCTGTGAGAAGCTTAAACAAGTCTCCCAAACAGTAAAATAATAGCTATATAACAGCTATACATTCTGACTTTTTACATTTTATTTATATGACTTCAGCCATTTCACAATGATTCCATAGGGTAAATTAAAATTTTTAAATTTTGCAAATAGGACCTAGAAAGATGGTTTAGTGTTTAAAAGCACTTGCTGCTCTTACAGAGGGCCTGGGTGGGTTCCAAATACTCACATCAAGCACTGAGCAACCATCTGCCAACTCTAGTTCTGGGGATCTGGCACCCTCTTCTGGCATCCACAGTCACCTATATGCACACAGTGTAGGTGCATACACTCAGGCACACACATACACACAGAAACTTAAAAAGTACTTTTAATTCTATAAATGTCACTTATGTACTAAGGTCCAAATTAGGAAGTGACTACTAGTGTTAAGTATTGTGCTTCTCCAGCACCAAGCAGGTAGAAGTGATAAAACCAAACTCGCGCCCTGTTACCTTGAAGTTTACTTTCAGCAGAGGGAGGGACTGTCACTTGGGAAACATACAACTAACTGTAGTAGCTCTAACTTGCTTTCTAATCAATTTCCTAAAAACAGGTAAATTAATGACAATCAGAAGCTGAAAAGTAAGGGAATTTTCTACAAGTATTTTCTACTTCTTTTTATTTTTAACCATAGGGTTTTCTACTATGGGAAAAGTCTGTTTTCCTTATGGTCTTATATTTAAAAAGCTGGAGAAAAATTGCTGGTTAGACTTTGTACCAATACAAAAAGGAGACCAGGTCATACAAATGAGGACATTTCAAGTGAACCCAGAAATGTTCAAAAGCAAAAACATGTTATCTCCCTGGAAAGAAAAACTACCATTTAATCTTCTCTACAAATATATGGAATCACTCTTTTCACTGTTTATGTGTATGTGCCTGGGTGTATGTCTGGTGCACCACATACCTGCATGATTCTGGAGAGGTCAGAAGGGTGTCAGATCATCTGGAACAAACAGTTACAAATGGCTGCAAGCTGCCAACTGGGTGCTGTGAACTATACTCAGGTCCTCTACAAGAACAGCGAGTGTTTTTAATTGCTGAGACATCTCATTTGTAGTTTACGTTTGAAACCAGATATTTTAAGCACACCGTACTTTAAACCTGGCAGGGGAAGTACTCTGTAGAAACTCCAGTTAAACCATTCGTAACTCACCCACATCTCCTGCATTAATCTTAATTATGGCATCAAGTGCTTGCATGATACTTCCTTAGTTGTAGTCATTCTTTGCACAGCCTCATTCTAAACAGCAGACTTCCTACACTTTCCATATCATCCCTTTCTGGCATGTCTTTCTTTTGGGAGCAAATAGTGAAGGTGGCTGGTCTCTAAATATCATGCAATTACTCAAAACCCAAGCACCTTCTATCTTAGTGGCTCTGCCACATCCTAAAACATGAGGTACTTCTTAGATGCACTGAACAGCCTCGCCAAAGGAACAGCTGTAGCTACCACAACACAAGATCCTATGCTAAGGTCTCTGCAAGCTCCAAAGCTGCCAGATCTCAAATGACGCAATGTGCTTTCATTGGCCTACAGAAAGGATGAAGTCACCAACTCTGGTGACCCACTTTCGTGAAGTTGCAAGATGCCAAATCAAGCTATTCTGTGAATTTCCAAAGTATCGCTTTATTCAAATACACATTAGGACTGTACCATGCTGTGGATTTAAAAACCTAGCAGAAATAAATATGATAGGAAATAAAATTTGTTATTTAGAAATAAGTACTGTTGTTATTTTATACAACAATTTCCATAACATATCTAAGTTGATCCCATTCAACCCTTTGCTACTCTATTACACAGGAAAGCTAAGCAACTCCACATAGCACATGCTGAGACTGTTCACTTCAGACACTCACCATGTCCCAGACACACATATATTAAATTTCTGCCTCTGCCAAAGCCGCTACTGTGGAGGTATCCAGATTTTACCCCACAGGCTCAGATTGCAAGTATACCATGCATTTGGAATGGGTGGCAGCAAAAAGTAGACGGTGTGTCTGGAGTGAATACTACTTTCATCAACCTCCAAAGAAACAAAGTAAGGCAAATGTCATTAAGGAACTCAATATTAAAAACACTTTGGGTTATAAAATTATACCAGTTATACTACTGATTACTCCTCACATATCTAATTATATGAGTGCCAAAATATGAGGTTGGCAATCAGTTAATTTCATTTTTAAATTTTCTTTTAATCACTGCCAATCTTAATATTTTATTCAAATAGGTGTTTGTTCTGTTGAATAAATGAATACGGTGCCTTCCAGTGACTACTAATAAATCTAATAGCAATACATACAGAATGATGCCACTGTGTCCAGACTTGGCGCACTTTGTGTGAACGGTCTCTTTGACCTTCATGGTCATCCTCTAAAAGTTATGATTCCCATACTACTGACTTCCTATATATTATAGGGTTGCTTGAGATAAAATGAGTTTTTGAATTAAAAAAATAAAAAGTCCAAGAGAGGACAAAAGGGTGACAAAAGATTCCTTCCAAGGTGGGGGAAGACCACCAGATAAGGATAAATATTTGAAAAAGGGCCAAAGTAAAGTGGACAGGACAGTGGGAGATGCAGGATAGAGGATGTTTGGATTCAAAGGTGGGCAGGAAGGACAAACACGCATGATGGAGAAAGAAACAAAGAGATCCACTATTATAATTTCCTTTCAACCGTGTTCCAGAAATCTTAGACTAAACTACAGGGGGAAAAACAGGTAGATATGAATATATACATATAGATGGATAGATAGATGATGGCTTGATTAATAGATAAGACAGATGGACAGACAGAGAAGATTAACAAGTGATATACAGAGAGATGACAGATGATGATGATGATGAAAATGATGAGGGGAAATATATTGGTCAGTGAGAAACAGATGATAAGTAGAAAGAATAATGTAAAGGAAGAAACAAAGCTGCTACATTAATTAAAAAATATACAGATAAGGTAACAAACGTTCTGAATTAAGCCATCAAATTAAGGATCTAAATGAATTCTTTTTTTCAATTTAAATTTTTATCTCATTAGCTTAAAAGGTGAGCAAAATGTGTATTTCACTTTTTATTAAACTTATTTACCTGAAATATATGTTTACATAGAGGATAAACAGATACAGGATGCCAAGTAACTTATGGGACAGTCATTATCTGTTAAAACATATTCTTGTTTCTTCTACACATATAATCTTTTCTTTTTACAGCATAAAAACTAGACGCAAACTTTTGATGCAAACTTATTCACTGTTAAGTCTGTTGATGAAGATCAGAGACACACTTGTTCACAGTTCAGTTAAATGACACAAACAAAAAGCTAACACAGACAACCATGTCTCTCACAGTAGGACTGTGTGTTTCACGTTCACACCACATCATTTCTTCTTCTTTCCTTTCCCTCTTTACTCTCCTCTCCTTGCTGAAGACTTGGGTCAGCACTTCCTTTTTTTTTGTATGTGTCCTTGTTTTTAGCCTGGGTATCATTTCTGCTACATATAGCAGCATCACTGATTTACGTGAGGGGAAACTGTACAAGACAGAGGCTGCCATCTTCCTGTTTGAGTTGTACTCAGACTCCCCTCTGCACTGAACATCATGGTTCCATTACCTGGAGTACATTTCATTTTTCTCCAGAAATGCATTCAGTCCAACTGCTGAGCATGCATCTTGAATCTCAATAGCATTCGGGTTTTCTACAGCCTTACTTATGGGAATTAGCCTCCCCTCAGCTATGGTCTTCTTATTTAAATATGTTGGGTAGATACAAATAACCTATCCTGGTCTGCAGAGGGTCAGGCAGTGCAAAGCCATCACCATGGGTGTCCCCACAGCTGCAGGCCCAAGCTAGCTGGGAGACTTCTTGACCTTCTAGCAAAAGTCCTACCCCCAAAAGCCATGAATTCTTTTTTTTTTTTCTTTCCAAGACAGAATTTCTCTGGTTATCCTTGACTGACCTGGACTCACTTTGTAGACCAGGTTAGCCTTGAACTCACAGAGATCCGCCTGCCTCTGCCTCCCAAGTGCTGGGATTAAAGGCATGCGCCACCACACCCGGCAATGAATTCTTTTTTTTTTTTAATTCTTCTCTCACAAAAATAGATACCAACCTCAGTTTCCCTTCCTTCCTCTCCTCCCAATACCACCTCCCACCTGTCTTTCCCCTAGATCCACTTCTCCATTTCCCTTCAGAAAAGAGCAGGCCTCCCAGGGATATCAACCAAACATGGCATAATAAGTTACAATAAGATTGGGTACAAACCCTCCTATCAGAGCTTGGTGAGGCAACCCAGTAGTATGAAAAGAGTCAGAACAACGAAATACATTTCAGTGTACAAGTATCAAACAGCTAAAAATCAACGTTTTAGTGCCTAGGGAAAATTGTAATCAGTGATGTGAAAAATCTGTAAAATAAAATTATAAAGTACTCCTGAAAGAAATTACAAATCTGGATAAATGAAATATTGTACAAAACTTTGTACCTACTGTATCCAAATGAACTATACTTCCCAAGAAACTAATGTATTCTCCTTACAGGGCATTGTGATACCAACATAAGACAGAACAGCAGAAAGAAGAAATGATCCAGAAGCAGAACCCTGTGAATACAGATAGTGGATTGAAGAACAAGCCAGTGCTACAGAGCTGTCAGAAAGGGTGTTCCCCCCAATAAACGGTACTGTACCAACTGAACAGCCTTTAAAGAAAAACAAACAACAAAATATGCATCCCTACCTCACACCATAAACAAAAATCAACTAAAGGAAGACTATAGATCTATATCTGAGCCAGGGTTGAAGGCACAGGTCTGTCATTCCAGCTATGCAGGAGAGTGAGGGAGGAAAATCACAACATCAAGTTCATCCTGGTATACTCTGAAACCCTGTCTCAAATTTTTGTAAAAAAGAAAGTCAGGATTGAAGCTTTACCTCAGTGGTAGAGCGCTTGCCTAGCATGAGGTGAGTCCTGAGCTCAATACTCAGCACTGTAAGTTTGTGTGTGTGTGCTGTGTGCACACATGTGTGCCCAAGTCCATGTGTGCATAAGTATAACAATAAAGCTCCTTAAGAAGGTAACACAGGAAATTATCATTGTGATCTCCAAGTTCACAGGGCAACAAAAGCATTAGCTTAAAAAGGGAACAGTGAACTAACGCTATGGTGAGAACTTGTGTGTATCAAGACTTCATTTAAAACAAAGGTTCCAGAAGGCCCAAGGGTGGAGCTCCATTATAGCACACTTGTGTAACTTGGGCAAGACCTGGGTGTGATCGCCAGCACCACCCAAAGTGGGGGAGGCAGAAATTGGGCAGAAGTCAAACAAAACAAAGCATTAGTTCAAAACTGAGCATTATTGAGCCACTTACAAGGAATTCTACAAATTAGTGAGAAAAAAAAAAGGCAACTTAAAGAGTAGGCAGAAGACTTGAACAAATGCTTCACTAAATAGGATATCCAAATTGTCAATAAATAATGAAAAGTATACACCCTACTTGTCACCTGGGGTTTCAAATTTAAGCCAAAGAAATATTACTGACAGTGAACTCAAACATAAGAGCAGATACAACCCCCGCTTTCCCTAGACCTAGCACGTGTGGGGAAAGCACGTTTGTGAAGCATGTGTGGGACAGCAAGAAGAACCCTGAGAATGGCCTTGCAGAGCAGAGGCTTCTGGGATGGTGGTTACTCACTGAGCACCTGGTGGTCCTGGCTGAACACAATGATCCAAGATGAAAGAGGGAATATATGAAAAACAATACTTCACCAATTACCTTGCTGGTATTAACCAGAAGTCTTAAATGTTTACCATGAGAGTTGTTCAGAGCTGGGGAAAAGAATGTCCAGGTCACTGTTAGGAGACAACAGGCAAGAGCAGGAGAAAGCCTTAATTCTAGCCCTTCACCTTCAAATACACAAGTCCAGGTAGAGGGGCTCACACGGGCCGACGATGGAGTACCCTGAGTAACAGAAAGAGAAGTAATGGTTGTGGCAGTAAGCGGCCAGAGCCATCAAATCATTCTTCACTCACGATGACCCTACGTGAGGAAGTGATGAGGGGCTTCAACGGACAACCGAGAAAGCTGGAAAGTTAAAGGAAAGACTGAATCCCCTATCCATACATAAACTAAAAAAAATAACCTAAGTAGCCAAGCGCAGTATAGCCGAGCACAGTGGCACTCGGGAGGCAGAGGCAGGCAGATCTCTGTGAGTTCAAGGTCAGCCTGGTCTACAAAATAAGTCCAGGACAGCCAGAGAGACACAGAGAAACCCTGTCTCGAAAAACCAAGAAACAAAAACAAAAACAAAAACACACCCAAAAAACAAAAAACTAAGTACTAATTAAACATAAGCAAACAAACAAACCAATCCAACTACAACTAGGAGAATATGGTTAAATAAATCATGATGTACACAGTGTGGATGGTAAAAATGTCATTGAAAATTATGGTGACAAAGCTTAGTGGTAAGCAACAGAGTCACATTTCTACTCCACTGTACTAAAATACTTCCTTTTGTATTTTATTTTTATTTTATAGTGGGAGCGGGGCACACGTGTCCATGTGCATGCAAGTATGCATATCTAGAGACCACAGGGTGATACCAGGTGTCTTCCATCCCTCTCTACACTTTGGCTTTGGGGACAGGGACTCTCACTAAACCTGGAGCCTACCAACTGGCTACCCTAGCTGGTCTGTATGCCGTGAGATCTGTAGGAACAGAATGAACATCTGCATATACCTAAGGTAAGCCTTGAAGAGAAATACAAAATGGACAATGGACAGACGGACCAAAAAGGAAAAGTCCCAAAGTCAGGAAGGGCAGAGCACGACAAGAAGAAATTTATAAAATAAAGCTGAAATCATCCTTCTGAGGTCTTCTTTCTTCTTCCTTCTCATCTATCTATCTATCTATCTATCTATCTATCTATCTATCTATCTATC
>CAJQZJ010031998.1:1655884-1687523 GCA_907164525.1 Lophiomys imhausi | reverse complement strand
AAGGAAGGAAGGAAGGAAGGAAGGAAGGAAGGAAGGAAGGAAGGAAGGAAGAAAGAAAGAAAGAAAGAAAGAAAGAAAGAAAGAAAGAAAGAAAAAGGCATGCATTTCGTTCCTTGTCTGTTACTGCATCCCTCCTTTTGTTCATCAAGGAACAGAATGAGTCATAAGGAGGAAAAACTTCCTTAGGAGAAAATGGATATAGTGGTCTGCAAAAAGACTTTGTTAATTTGCAAGGAAGTTCTAATAACATAAAGCTTCAAAAACATTTTCAATATCTTAGATGTAAGTAAAGTTCCTCCATGTAGGACAAAATCAAGCTCACATGGTTCATGCACTATTCCACCATGGACTACGGCTTTTTTCAAAGGGATGGTACAAAGTGTAGTTGGCATCTGGGTGTGTGATGTTTATCTACTTCCGCGCTGGTGGCAGAGGCAGGTTGTTGTGAAACACCTCCAAGAGATGCTAAAGGCAAACAAAAGTACAGTGTTCCACAGGAGTCCACCAAGGGAGCCATCCTTCACAGTCACAGGTGGCCAGACTCCAGTCCCAGGCTGCTGTGGCTCAGCTTGCTCATGACTCTTGAGGGAGGTGAGCTGGCAGAAGTCAGTATCAGCTCCCAGCACATGGTGCATTTCCCAATGGGATTACATGAGGTAAAAAGGACAAAATTCCTTTTATTTCTGTCTGCTGTCTACAAAAACACCAAGACCTCCTGAGGCAGGCACCACACAGGGCTGTTGTCCTTCCTGGTCTGGGTAAGGGCTGCGGCTTGTCATAGAGACCGCTTACAAGACATTTAACAAGCAAAGAATAGTAAATTATGTACTCTTGATTAGCGTATCTATTATCTTCCTAACACATATCAGTCATAATTCACAGGCAAATACAGGATGCACCACTCTAAAGGCAGAAATTTAACTGAATATCTGATTAAATCCAAACATCCCGGGGCTGTATTTAGCACCCCCCCCCAAAAAAAAGTCGTAAGAATAACCCTAAATTAGACTATGAAAAACTCCAATTATATTACTAAGTATTCTTGATTTTTTTTCCATTAATTCTTTTTTAAAACCTGGCCCTCTACCTAAACCAGCTCTTCTTTACAATTTAATTTAAAACTTTAAAGTATCTCAACATAATAATATATTATGTTATATATATTATTATATTATATTACTATAATATAGTACTAACTTGCCCTTGTTTCCTTCCTAACTCCCACAAAGAGAAACATCTCATACTCAACAACTGCCAGCGTCAGAGGTTATGTCAGGGACTTAAAGTGTAAAATTATGTAAAAAAAAAAAGAAGGTAGAATTTTTTTCTACTGATTTCAGAAATTATAAAAAAATTGCCTATACCTTGGCAAAACGATTTTAGGCTTATTAAGGAGAGTAAACCAACTTTAATCTAACTTATGTAATATAATTGCTAGGAAGGTTACATAAACCAATACACAAGAAGCCCATGGCATATGTAAGTACATGATGTAGTCCATATGCAACTAAGTGAAATCTGGCTACCAATTATTATTATTACTGAACAAAACAAGATAGGTCAATATTTGATCCCCATGGCTGCATTTAAAGTATGATTTATTTGAGTTGTATTTCCTTTGAATTTAAAAACAAATGGTAGAATGTACATACACATAGAACTAAACACATAAAAGTGAACATAAAACTGGCAGATCTGAATAAGGTCACTGGTATGCTGGAGACCGTTTCACGTTGCTATGGCAGAATGACACTGACTGGATAGTTTATAAACAATGCCAGTTTAACTGGGCCACAGGTCTGGAGGACAGGAAGTCCTACATGAAGGTGAGGCACCTCCTGTGGGCATCTGTACTATGTCACCCCATGGTAAAAAGCAGAAAAACGAGAGGCAGCAAGTGAGCAAGAGACAACAGAACTTCCCTCCTGCACTAGCGATATTAACTCATTTGTGACGGATGAACTCACTCCGCTGGCCTCACTTCACTCCCTCTGTTACTCCCAGAACATGGACTTTGGGGAACACATTCAAATCACAGCAGGTTGTATCAATGAAAATTCTCTGGTTGCCACATTCTGTGACACTCACATACTGTGGCCGGTACAAGATGCTAAATTAACACTGGAAGTGGGCAACCTACAAGTCTGTATCATTTCTTACAACAACACACAAGTCTATAGTGATCTCAAAATAAAAAACGGCAACACAAAAATATTAAGGTCAAATGGTTGTCTTAAAATTTCAATGGAATCCTAGAGCTCTAAGCCCAATGCACTTTGTATAAAATAACATTCTTTCCTTGATGCATCTTCCTCTAGAACAAAACACCACTGCATTCCAAGGTTCAGAGTAAAAACAGCTTCAGCAGGCACTCCAAGTGGATGCAACAGCACACTCCTTCACACATGGAAAGTGTTAAGTCTACACAAGTATTGCTTATATTTTGCGAAACAAGCCATTTTATACTTGAAAAATTTAAAAATTAATTGTCCAGCTAGCAAAGACTCATAAATCTGAGTTTTCTGGCTTTTCTAGCATTACACAATCCTTAGTGATCTGCTACCACCACAATCTGGCACTCCAGTGACAACCACAGTCCCTTCCCTTCAGCTACCTGATGTGGAAGCCACAAACAATGCTAGAAAAGACAGGAGAGTGTCACCATAAAGTAAAGGCATGGTGACAGAGCCAAGAGTCCAGAAGTGTGCTGTCTCAAAGAAGGCAATACAGACTCTAGAAATCACCAGCCCACGAGCTAAGTGTAGCCTGTTCTGACATGGGACTAAAAATACACCTACATCCGAGACCCAACAGTGAAGAATGCTCTTGAAGTCCAGCCAAATGTTTTCAGAAATAGAGATTTAGAGGGCATATCTTTAATTTTTTTAACCTATTCTTGGTCTCTGAATGAAGCATAAAGAATAGGGGGGTCAATTCCTGCCAAGGAGGAAAAAGAAATCAGGAAAGAAGTAACCCTGAGTTAGGTATTTATGTGAGTGCCCTCATCCTCCTCTCAAAAGTGTATATTGGGAATTCACCAATGAAATATGTTGGGAGGCAAAATTAGGAGTGACTGGGACATGAAGATGTTGCCTGAAGTAATTAACATTATTATCATCTAAGTCAGTTCCTTACATGGTAGGAGCTGACTCATTATAAAAAGCAAGTTCATTCTCTTCTTCGTTCTCTTCTCTCTTCCTCCTCCTCTTCTCTTGTACCACCTAGCAACACAGCCGGCCTGCCCCATGCTGTCCAACACTGCACCATCAGTACTCTCAACTAGTTCATTAGAACCATGAGATGATAAATTTATTTTCCTTATGAACTAGCCAGTCCACAGGGCATGTGTGAAATCACAGACAGTATCACACGTGTACGCTTCTGCACTGTTTCCTATGTCTACTTTTGTGCCTTGGGTGATTATTAAATAAAATGAAGGTTCCACGACAAACGCAGGCACCATGATACTATGACAGTGGGTCCCTTAAGGAGGGCCAAAGAATGATTACGGGCAGGTAGCAGACACAGTGTGGGTACACTGGACAAAGGGATAACCACACCCCAAGTGGGATGCTGCAAACTCCATCCCCCCACTGAAGAAGGGGCACAATTTAAAATGAATTGTTTGTTTCTGGAACTTTCCATCTAATATCTCAGACCACAGCTGATGGCAGATAATGGAAACTACAGAAAGCAAAGTCCTTGGAAAGCACTGTATTCTCTTTGGCAGCACAAAATGGGCTAAGTATTTCTAAAGGAAAT
The DNA here is from genome assembly GCA_907164525.1 of Lophiomys imhausi. Classification (NCBI taxonomy): domain Eukaryota; kingdom Metazoa; phylum Chordata; class Mammalia; order Rodentia; family Muridae; genus Lophiomys; species Lophiomys imhausi. The sequence goes on along the minus strand of CAJQZJ010031998.1, from coordinate 1,683,761 downwards.
TCCTAAGAATCGACCTTTACTGAAGTCTTACGTTCATATCACTATGCTAGTTACATAAATCTAGAAAACCCCTCTCCTGCCTCTAGCATTCTTAGGATCTCTGACGATATACAAGAGAGATTGAGAACAGGCAGAGAGGTGGATATGCCAAACATGAAACAGTCATAAATATAAGAATCTCCTATTTTCCCAAGACAAATGGATCCAAAATGTCTTCTGAGTACACAATTAAACTATAAATAATATATATAGTTATTAATTTGTAATTGTGGCTAATAAATTAAACATCAAATTCATTTTTTGCCATACAGATAAAATGTTCATGCCTTTCTCTGACATCTAACTTAGCATTTAGGAACACAAACTTAAAATTCCTAATGATGTAAAATATATTAATGTGGATGTCTCATTCTCACCACCTTCATATGTTTCATGGAATCATTTTATTTAAAGGCTTCACAATGGCTTCCTCACTTTTGACAACATGGTATTCTCCTATAAGATGGGAAACTAGAGATCCACTACAGCTGTATAGGGCTGTGCTGAACAGCAGATAATGGACACCCCACAGGCAACCCAGGCAGATCTATAAGACTCACTAGTAGTCTCTTTGTGTGCTGAAACTCAAAGTGGGTAAGTGCCACTGGAGACTCCCACACGGGCTGTTAAAGAAGACCAGGACAGAAGCAAATCAGCAAATGAAATCCACAGTTCAAGGGCGTCTCCTACTGCTGCAGTGTCCTGCCAGCGCCCTCTACTGACAAGTCTTATTGACAGTGGCAAAGGAAAAGTGCTTCGAGGTCTCATCAATTTTCACAGAGCAGAAAATGAAATCTGCAGCTGAGGCTGAGAGGCAGTGAAATGTTAAGTGGCTTAATCCACAGACAGATCTAAGTGGGAGTAGGGAGGGACTGCTTTTCTTTTTTGGGGGGCGGGGGCTCTGCTGCTTCACACTGGAATACAATTAAAGTTACTGACAAGTGAAGATTGGCGCTTCACTAATATAGCCTTGAAAGAGAAATCCTGCTAAATCAAAGGCTTGCATTTACAATGTTCGTATATTTTTATACATTTGCTTATCAAAGAGAAAGGGAGGAGAAGAGAGAAGAGAGAGGAGGAGGAAGGAAATGGAAAAGGAAGAGGGAGGGAGGGGAAGGGAGGGGAGAAGAGAGGGAAGAAAAGGTAGACCAGAGAGAGCGAGCTCAGGCCATGTTGCATGTGTGGAGGTCAGAGAGTAACTTTCAGGAGTTGGTTCTTGACTTCCACCATGTGGGTCCTAGGACTAAATTCAGGCCATGAGTTACTATCTGAAGTAAGCCACCTCAAGGGCCCTGATTGCCTATATTTAACAGAATGCAAACCCTGAACTCAACATCTCAGTTGAGAAAAGTAAGTGTGCCAACGTTCTCAATTAAATAAACAATGAACACTTTTGCAATGACTGATTTTACAAGTCACCTTGACTGGACTAATAGGGGTCCCCAGTCGCTCATAGAACAGTAGTAGTCCTAGGTGTGTCCACAGGGGTACTGCTGGGAGAAACACACATTTAAATGAGAGATTGAGTAAAGAGACAAACCTCCTAACCCCAACCAGATAATCAGGTTTCATTCACAGGGGGAGAGCCAATTCCCTTCCTATTTGAATGGAGAAACCCACCTTCTCACGCCCTCACTGCAAACAGTGACCGCAGCTCCTGGCTCTCTGGAGTTCAGACTGCAGTACTTATACCAGCCTTCCAATCCTCAACACAGCGCTGGTTCTCAGGCCTTCACAGTCAGACAATGACCTGCACTATGAGCTCCTACTTCTCATCCCTGATTAATCACAGCATAGGGTCTCCTGGGTCTCCAGGATGCAGATGGTGGCTCATGGGACTTCTTAGTTTCTACGATAGAGGTGACCAATGACTGTCATCTCCTCTTATGTATGTACACATATAGATAGACATATACATATTATATTGATTTTGATTGTTAGAGAACAACTATACAACTCTTTCTGTCAAAATAATACTCAATTTAAGCTTCTTCACAAATGTATAGTAGTTAGAAAGAATACAGATCATAGCTCCCTCACATTAAAACAAGAAACAGAAATTAGGCTTGTACTTCACTAGCACAGTGCCTACCTAGTGTGCATGAGGCCCTGTGTTAGACCCTCAGCATTGCTAAAATCAAATTTTAATACCTAAACTAAATTTTAGTTTAGTTAGAACACCACCACAAAGAATGTCATGAACTACGGAAGGTATTCATAATAAGATGATTAACTGCAGATAGACACAAAAAATCTCAAATAGGTCACTGGCTCCTGCTGTTTGGTAATGAAATCTTGCAACCTATTCCCTCCATTCCAGAGCATTGTATGTGGCAAATTCAAGATGCATGGAAATACGAAAAGCAATATACTAATGAAAACACCCCTGGTACAGCAGCAAGCAGCTCATTCTGTAAGCCAGATCACTAAGCCAGATTCCTGTGGACCAGTCTTTGCTTATGTATCTGACTGGACTTAACTGTGTTGGCACTGCTTTCATTCTTCATGACTTAAATGAGCCTCTTCCCCTTAAAGATTAAAAACTCCATGCTTTGAGGCCACTGAGCTGTTAGCCTGAATTTAATATCCTCTGACTACCTTCTCTGCAGCAATGGCCATAACAAGATGGCAATATCCATCGTTATCCTTAAAGATAAGAGGTTTACTTCTCTAGGCAACAACTTCCGGTTCAAATGCAAGTTGAGGCTTGCCACCATCTGGGCAGTGCAGCTCAGCTGACAGAGGCTAGTGAACACTGAGCACTCAACACATGAGTTCAAATCAGCTGAAGCATTCACAGCTCCAGGGAAGCAATTTTGCTTTTCTTTTTTTCAATGTTTACAACAGCAATACTGTGAAAATAAGCTCCTGTTGTCCCTAATCCTACTCCCTTTATATCAGACCCAGGTGATTTGATCAGTGATTGGGGAAGGCAGGAACTCATAAAAAGTCATAATTATGGTGAACACATAGTTCACAGGAAGTTGTAACATATTCACACAGTTTCATCATCTTGGCTAACAAGATCTGGCTAGCCTCCCATTTCCCTCCCATTTCAAAATCCCTCAAGACCAGTGGTTCTCAACTGTCCTAATTCTTCAACACTTTAATACAGCTCTACATGTTGTGGTGACTCCCAACCATAAAATTATTTCATTGCTACTTCATAACTGTAATTTTCCTACTGTGATGAGTTGTAATGTAGATACTTTTGGAGATGGAGGTTTGTCAAAGGAGTAACTTATCACGGGTTAAGAATCACTGTTCTAGATCCTATCCTGACCTCACTCTAAACAATGATGTTGGCTGTATATCAGACACGGTGAAGAGACTGGGGTTCACTGATGGAAAGGGAAAAGAACAACGCTGTCTCCCAGCACCACAAGAGCTAGATACTGTAACAAAAGCTGTGACTTTGATGGGCACAGTAAGGAGGGCCTTGTGGCAGGAACCTGGGACAGTGCAATGTGAATCATTTCAGGAAAAGCTTCCCTAAGGACAGAGTAACTGTGTGAGACTACTGGGAAGTACAGACATTAACTACAGGATGCTCAAGCAGGGAGAAGAAAAACCTCACTTGAGGGGAACTGCATTTCAGAGGCTTATGTAGGGCAGCATGCCTAAACTCTGACGCCAAACGCATAAACTAAATACTAACTCTGCAACAGGGCCATCTAGACAGGATCCCTGAGCATCGATTTTTCATCCTTGCAACCCCAGCTCTAGGGGATCCAACATTGTCCAACAGAGAAGGGTCTGGGATCAAATGAGACCGGGATGCTTAGAAGGTGGCTGGGTGCAGGAAGCAGGGTGTAGTTGGGGACAGAGAACATAAAGCAACATGATTCTGCAGTAATGAGTCTTCAGAATAAAGGACAGTTATTAAACTGACACTGTCAACCCCGTTTTTGAGACACAGTCTCTCACCGAACTTGGAGTTCACTGGTTGTCTAAACTGGTTGGCTGACTAGAAAGTTCAAGGGGTCTGGCTGTCTCTATCCCCCCAGTACTAGAGTTACAGATTTGTGCCAGCCTGCTGAGGATCCAAACTCAGACCCCCATTCTTGGGTGGTAGGCATATTACTGACTGAGCCATCTTCCTAATCCTCTACCGTGCTTGATAAGAAAATAAATCTAGGACATAGCTGATATAAAGGTGTCATTGTACATGCCACCGATGCTCTGAACACCTTTAGGGAAAGAGAACAAAGCCTAGACCACAGACTCATTTATATAAACTACAAGTTATTTAGAATAAATCACTTTCTACTGCTTTTCACTATATTTGGTTAAATATAACTTACTGCTGCTAACCCAAAAGAAATAAATTTAACGTTAAAATAATAGCACTGATTCTCAAAACAATAACAGTCCTAAAAAAGAAAAATGCTAGAGAATGCAGAAGCATGACTGGAGACATATCCCCACTCCAGCAAGATACCTCTGTAAAAATACAGCCTTCTGTACAAGACAGCAGTGGCTCCCAGGAGACTAAACGGCTCAACTCAGGGTCTGATGAAAGTGTCCCTGCAGTGAACAATTCACTCTGCTTGCAGATTCCAGATGCTCTACATTCCTGACATCAGGGTGGAAACATTTACTGGTAGTCTAGAGAAATTTAATGCCATCATTCTTGTCATATCCCTCATAGCTTCATTACTAGCATGAGTCTGGGGAAACTATAAGCCTATGCTAAATGAGAAAAAAGATGTCCACTGTGTTCAGCCGCCCTGCAGACGAGAAGCAACCAACGCTTTTTCAGAAAGCATTTAGCAAAAACTTGGCAAACAGGGACAATTATGTATTTGGTTTTTCTTTTTTTTTTTTTTCCTTACTTTTGATATTTGCATTCTATACAATAAGGACAGGCAGTGAACCAAACCATTTCACTATAACCTGGGGCTAATAACCACTAAAGAACGCATATCAACGCCCAGAACAACACTGTTAAATTTTATGGTATTAATAAAATGGGACACCAAGTAAATTTTCCACTTCTTAAAGGTAAAATAAGCAGCTCTATTTAGTGCCATTCCTAACGGGCCTCTATTTTTCTCATTTAAAGCATGGTTTATTTCCAAAAGTCCCTATATAACTAAAATACCTTAATTCAATAGAAACATTCAGCTCATTACATTATGCCTCAACTTCAAACAACATTAAAGCATTTGGCACAATGAGATTTTAAATATGAAGAAAAACTTAAATAATTACCATATTGTAGCTTGGTTAATAACAGTAATAGGCAATTCATACAATTACCTCAAAGTCTATAAAACCAGGGTGAGTTAACAAAAAGCAAGTGCAGACACTCACACAGAGCTTCCACATTTAGGAGCTATCTCTACACTTTTAAGGAGGTTCCTGTTTGCAATTAATGCCAAGTCAGTAGCCTATGGCTTTGCACAAACTATTCCAAACCACCAAACCAAGCATAATAGTACTTCAATGGTTTGTTTTTTTTTTTTTTAAGCAGTGTTCACACAAAAGATACAGGCATAGTAAAATAAAAATGACTCCTAAAACTTACAGACTATGGCCAACAGCCATCCTTCACTTATTTGCATCCTATCCAACCAGTCACTGAGCCAGTGAGGATGGAGCAGGCCTTGTATACAAGGTGTGGGGGGTTGAATAAGAATGTCCTGCTCATGTACTTGAATGCCTGTTCACCAATTGGTAGCACTGTTTGGGCAGAGGTTTGGCTTTGTTGGTGGAGGCAGGTCACTAGAGGCAGGGTTTCAGAGTCTAAAGACGACCCCACCATATCCAGTTGCTCTCTCTGCTTCATGCTAGTGGTCAAGATGTGAGCTCTCGGCTTCTTGTTCCTGCAGCCATGCCTGCCACCTGCTCCCATGATTCCCTGGTATGAGGGACCCTTATCCCTCTCTAGCTATAAGCCCAAGTAGACCATCTCTTGTGTACGCTACTTTGATCATGGCCTTTTGTCACAGCATCAGAAAGTGACTAACACACTAGCTGAAACATCATATTTGCTTTATGGCATGACAGGACTTTTCCAATCTATTTTGGTGTTTACTGTTACTTCAAACATAATTAAACAAGATGAAGTAGGAGGTGGAGCTGTTCCATGGATCTCTACTCTATCCTCTCAAAACAAGTCTTCTGGCAGAGCACAGGGAGAGGAGCATCTTTAAAGCTTCCCTCTTTAGGTATTGTCCTTAAATATCTTTCACTATGTCCCCAAGAAACACCCATTACTCAGTAAGCATAAAGTGAATTCCTAAGATTCTTCCTGTCATCCAAAAAAAATATCAAGACCTGTTGTCAAGAGGGAAAAGATACTGTCCACTAGCAAAAACTAAGGTACTTCCATACATGGATTTTTTTTAAATAAATAATCTAAGCTGTAAAAAACAATATTTTATTTGCATTAAAAATAAAAAATCACTGATTTATAACTAAAAAGAGACCTTTCAGTCCACATTCAACTCTTTTCTAAACAGATGAAATTTTGCTTTGAAAAGAACTCATAGCTACGTGGGATTTTTCTTCTCAAAAGATCAAAAGACCAGCTGAGAAAGCTAAGGCTACACAAAGAGCTGAATATAGAATAAGGTGATGTTTCAATTCAGGCGGTGAGGATGTTTTCTGCTAAGGGCACTGAATTGGGGTTGGAGTTTTAATGAAAGTGATCCACTAAGCTAGATGCTTCCATATTAAAATCTCATCAAAATTATGTCAAGAAAATTCAGTGTAAGAGGCATTTGTGCTATATAGGCATGTGGGCCCTTCAATCCCAGCACTCAAAAGGCAGTCTGAGTTTGAGGCCAGACCAGTTTATACAATGAGTTCCAAGACAGCCAGAGCTATGTAGAGACACGACTCAAAGAGAGAGAGAGAGGAGGTGAATAAAAGTCTCTCCAGGTATTGACGAAGGTAGTCTTTCCAGTTCCTTTAACTCCCTAACTCCTCAAGAAGAACAAAACATGGAAACTTCATACATTCTGAACTTGTGCTAGCTTTTGAAAAAAGAAAGAAAAAAATTATTTTGCAACAATTAAGACTATGACAATATAAAGCCTTGTGAATTGGCAAATTTAGATAACTATTATGTGAACAAACCATGTACCTAAAAGTTGACTATAAAAATCAGTCTACCAATATAACTTTTATTTACTTTGGAATACCACTCAATGGCTAATTTAATTTAGTTAGTGATCTTTATTTTATCCTTTCTATGTGGATAACGTGTGTGCACACTTGTGTCTATGAGTACAGGTGGATGTGTGCCACAGTGCATGTGTAGAGAGCAGAAGATAAACTTAGTTGTCCAACCTAGCCTTCTACCTTGTTCGACACAAACTCTCTTTTTGTTGTTGTTGACAACTATGTAGGACAGGGTACTTGACCTTCAAGCTTCTGGGGACTCATCTGCCTTCTGTTCCCTTCTGGCCATAGAAGCAATGGAACTAGAGATACTCACCACCGCATGTAGTTTTACATGGGTTCTGGGGATTCAAATTCAAGCCCTCAGCTTTGTCTGCAATCACTTTACCTACTAAACCAACTCCCCAACCCTTCTCTTTAAAGGCACTTAATACAGCATTTTCTCTTATACAAGAATCTGCTGAGAAGGCAAGATGGGCACTTTCCAATTCATGCCTGTGAGGAAATCGTACAAGAAAATAGATCAATTCCTGCTTCTTAGGGTATAGTCTGTTGTGTATGGAGAGTCCCCCAGTGGCCTCTCGCAAGGTCCACAAGTTGTTCTCACTGGCAACGAAAAGAGTAGGTTCTGGTCACCTACAGTCAAACCTGCAACAAGTGGAGGAAGAATGGATTGATGCATGATGGATGCATGCATGTATAAAGAGTGGCGTGACACATGATGCACATATGTATAAAGAGTGGGGTGACACATGAAGCATGCATGTATAAAAGAGTGGGGTGATGCATGCATGTATAAAGAGTGGGGTGACACATGATGCATGCATGTATAGTAGAGTGATGCATGATGCATGCATGTATGGAAGAGTGGAGTGATATAGGAAGCATGCATTGATGGAAAAGTCAGTAAATCCTGGTAATGTGTATAACGTGTAGTAACCATTATAGTTACTAGTTACATTAACAATAAGTGAAAGTTTCCACAGCAGTGTTAATATTGTAGAAAGTTAGTCCTACCATTATTGCACAAAGTTATAAAAAGTATGGGAGCCATGGATGTATCAGCTGCCCTCCCACTCATCAGCAGACTAGCCTGGGCTCATCTGACTGATGAGGTGGGTGTACCCTCCCTCAGGCTTCACATACATTGCTTAAGAACAGGTATGCAGGGATTCCAAGATGGTGGCAGCCCGCAAGGATGCATTTTGAATGCAGGGAAAACAGCTATAAAGCCACAGAGTTATAAGACGCTGAGCAACAATCTCAGTGGTGCGAACCCGCTGGGTTTCACCCAGCAACCCAGGGACCATTAAAAGTCCCTGGGGAGGACTCTCCTCCCCTCTCTCGGACACTCAGCAAAACAGGAACTGCAGAAGTCACTAAACCCGGGAATCGGGAATCGTCACCAGGAGAGGGACAGGGTAAGAGCCACTCAAATACACAGCAGGCAGCTCCAAACCCCAGACAGGGTTACTCACCAGCCTCGTGGGCTCTCAGATCCCACACAGGCATTCTGGCTATTTAGCAAAGGGTTGGCAGAGCTGTGGGAGCAGGATGTTCTCTGAGCAGAACCACAGTGCAATCTGAGTGGCCGGTTGGTCCACACTGGCATTTTGGAAAGCGCAAGCATATTTGTGTTTCCCCATAGGGGTGTTGGACATACATACAAGCCCCTCTATTGGATTTACAGTCACTGGGAAGAACACTGCAGCTGGACAGAGCAGCGGGATACACTTCCAGCAGCAAGTTATGCTGCAGCTCCATGGCAGAGTACCGGAACTTAGAAGATTTACCAGTATCCAAAGTCAGCTAGAGACAGTCATAGGTGGAGCTGTGAGAGTGGCAGAAAGGCAGGCAGCCAGGTTGGAAGGCAGATTTGTTCTCCACAGGGTCCAAGCCCTGGGCAGTTTGTGGGGTTAATATCAGACTCTTTTGCTAGTGCTGGCCCTTCCGGCAGGAAGCCAGATCTTGAGCATATATAGCTCCACCCCTGGAACAGTGAGGTTTTGGCCTGGGGGACACTGCTGAGTGACTCACCTTAAGGGCGTGGAGTCGGGTCCTTTCAAGACCCCAGTGGGGCCTCCAGAATCCACAGCATCTGTGCCTGGACACACAGGACCATACCAGCAGAGCCGCTGCAGGCTGAACGCTCAGTGTGCAACATAGAGACCTCTGGCCTGTGAGCAGTGAAACAATCCCGGGCCATTCCTCATTCCCTGGGAATAGGCTTCACCAGCTCACAGTGCTTCTGGCTATTAGATACACATTGACCCTGAGAACCCTGAGAGCAGCCAGGGAGGACCACAAACATGGTCCGACACGTAAGCTACAGGAGAGCTACAGCCCCACCCAACAGCCTGCGACCTGCCAACCTGCACTGTCATCTATACAAAGACCAGTTGGACTCCAGGAACCTACAGGAACACATCACCATCACAACCCCTCACCTGAGTCCCCAATTGGGACCAAACAGGAAGGGGTGAGCTCTGGGAGACACACTGAGAACAAACCTCCACAGAAGGCCCCATCCAGCCTGTGGAAAGCTACAGATCACTAAGCTATACGACTGCTACACCAAAGCGTCCTTCTTGGCACAAAGCCCAGAAGACAACAGGAACAAACAGCTAAGAACAGCCAGATGGCTAAAGGGCAGAGAAAAACCAGAAACAAAAGGAGTCAGGGAGATATGACTCCAACAAAACACAACCATGCTAGTACCACAAGCCCTGACCACTTCACCACAGCTGAAACACATGAAATCGATGAGAACTCTACATTCTGGAAAGTGATACAGTCCTTTCAAGAAGAATTTAAATCTATGAAGGAATTCAAAGAGTCCACAATTTTATAAGCGAAAACATCGGAGAATACCATTGAAGTGCTCCAAGCCAAAGTGGCTCAACTTGAACAGGAAAGAGACAAGGCAATGAAGGATTTAAAAGGTATGAAATATTTCCAGACAAAGACAAGCAAATTGGAGCATAAAATGTATAAAACAAATAAAATCTCTCAAGACATGAAACTAGAAATGGAAGCAATAAGGAAAATACAGTCCGAGATAAGAGTGAAAGTGGAGAATCAAGGGAAGAGAACAGGAACTATAGACATGAGTATCAAAAATAGGATACAAGAGATGGAAGACAGGATCTCAGGCATGGAAGATTCGATGGAAGAAAACAACAACCAAAGAAAATGAGAAAGCTAATGAAAAGACGGAACCTAAGAGTTATAGGCATACAGGAAAGAGAAGAAACACTCCAAGTTCCAGGAAACATCTTCAAAAAAATCATAGAAGAAAACTTCCCAAACCTAAAGAAAGAGATGCCAATAAAACTCCAAGAGGCTTACAGAATACCAAACAGATTAGATCAGAAAAGAAACTCCTCTCACCACATAATAATTGAAACTCCAAATGTCAGAACAAAGAAAGAATATTAAAAGCTGTAAGAGAAAATGGTCAAGTAACATATAATGGCAGACGCATGAGAATTACACCTAACTTCTCCTCACAAACTTTAAAAGCCAGAAGGACCTGGACAGATGTCCTACAAGCCCTGAGAGGACATAGGTGCCCAGCCAGACTACTATACCCAGCAAAACTCTCTATCAACATAAATGGAGAAAACAAGATATTCCATGACAAAATCAAATTTAAACAATATCTACCCACAAATCCAGCCCTACAGAAGATCCTAGAAGGAATATTCCAACCCACAGAAGATAACTACACCCAAGAAAACAGAGGAAACAGAACACTCCACAGCAACTAAACCAAAAGAAACACAGGACTACCACCTACACCAAAATAATGGGAAAAAACAACCTCTTGTCACTAATATCCATCAACATCAATGGACTCAACTTGCTAATAAAAAGACACAGGCTTACAGATTGGATCTGTAAACAAGACCCATCATTTTGCTGCATACAAGAAACACATTTTCCAAGCAAATGGATGCAGTAGTCATCTTAATATCAAACAAAATAGACTTCCAACTGAAGTTAATCAAAAAAGATAGACAAGGGCATTACATACTTGTTAAAGGAAATATTCATCAAGAAGACATCTCAATATTGAACATCTATGCCCTAAATACAAAGGCACCTACATTTGTAAAAGAAACTCTTCTAAAACTTAAATCACACATTGATCCCCACACTTTATTAGTGGAAGACTTCAACACCCCACTCACAACAATGGACAGATCATCAAGACAGAAACAAAACAGAGAAATAATCAGTCTAACAGAGCTCATGAACCAAATGGACCTAAGAGATACCTACAGAACGTTTCACCCAAACACAGAAGAATACACCTTCTTCTCAGCACCACACAGAACATTCTCCGAAATCGAGCATACAGTTGGACACAAAGATAGCCTCAACAGATACAAGAAAATTGAAATAACCCCTTGGATCTTATCAGACCACCATGGAATAAAGCTGGACTTCAACAAAAACAGAAACAACAGAAAGCCTACACACACATGGAAATTGAACAACTCTTTAGGGGATGACTATTGGGTCAGGGAAGAAATAAAGAAGGAAATCAGACTTCTTAAAATCCAATGAAAACGAAGGCACAACATACCCAAATCTATGAAAGCTGTGCTACAAGGAAAGTTCATAGCACTAAGTGCCTTCAAAAAGAAAATTGTGACAGTTCATATAAGCAAATTAACAGCTAAACTGGATGAATTGGGAAAAAAAAAAAAAAAGAAGCAAACACTCCCAAGAGGAGCAGAAGGCAGGAAGATCATCAAACTTAGGGCCCAAATCAACAACTTAGAAACAAAAAGAATGATACAAAGAATCAATGAAACCAAGAGTTGGTTCTTTGAGAAAATCAACAAAATAGACAAACCCTTAGCCAAATTAACTAAAAGGAAGAGGGAAAAAAACAAAATCAGAAATGAAAAGGGAGAAATAACAACAGACATTGAGGAAATCCAGAGAATATTTAGGTCCTACTTTAAAAATCTATACTCCACCAAATTTGAAAACTTAAGTGAAATGGACAATTCTCTTGGTAGATTCCACCTAAATCAAGATCAGGTTAACAGATTAAACAGCCCTATAACCTCTAAGGAAATAGAAAGAGTCATTAAAAATCTCCCAACCAAAACAAGCCCAGGACCAGAATTCAGCACAGAATTCTACCAGACCTTCAAAGAAGAGCTAATACCAATACTCTTCAAACTCTTTCACAAAATAGAATCAGAAAGAACATTGCCAAACTCATTCTATGAGGCCACAGTCACCCTGATTCATAAACTACACAAAGACCCAACAAAGAAAGAGAACTTTAAACCAATCTCCCTCATGAACATAGATGCAAAAATACTTAAATACTGGAAAACCGAATCCAAGAACACATCAAAAGTATCATACACCATGATCAAGTAGGCTTCATCCCAGGAATGCAGGGATGGTTCAACATTCGAAAATCCATCAACATAATTCACCATATAAACATGAAAGAAAAAAACCACATGATAATCTCGCTAAATGCTGAAAAAGCATTTGATAAAATCCAACAACCCTTCATGCTAAAAGTTCTGGAGAGAACGGGCATATACGGACCATTCCTAGAAATAATAAAGGCAATATACAGCAAGCCAGTAACCAACATCAAATTAAATGAAGAGAAACTTGAAGCATTTCCTCTAAACTCAGGGACGAGACAAGGATGTCCACTTTCACCATATCTCTTCAATACAGTACTTGAAGTTCTTGCTAGAACAATAAGACAGCTTAAGCAGATCAAGGGGATATAAATTGGAAAAGAAGAAGTCAAATTATCCCTATTTATGGATGTGAGGGCGATCTGGCTGCGACATCTGTCACCCCATTGATCGCCAGGGTTGATTCGGCTGATCTGGCTGGCTAGGCGGGTGTACCCTTCCTCCCTCACCGCTCCATGTGCATCCCTCCCGAAGCTGCGCGCTCGGTTGAAGAGGACGACCTTCCCCGAATAGAGGAGGACCGGTCTTCGGTCAAGGGTATACGAGTAGCTGCGCTCCCCTGCTAGAACCTCCAAACAAGCTCTCAAATTATCCCTATTTGCAGATGATATGATAGTATACATAAGTGACCCCAAAAATTCCACCAGAGAACTCTTACAGCTGATAAACACCTTCAGCAAGGTGGCTGGATACAAAAATTAATTCAGAAAAATCAGAAGCTCTTCTCTACACAACAAATAAATGGGCTGAGAAAGAAATCAGGGAAACAACTCCCTTCACAATAGCCACAAACAATATAAAATACCTGTGGGTAACTCTAACCAAGCAAGTAAAGGACCTGTACAACAAGAACTTCAAGCCCTTGAAGAAAGAAATTGAAGCGGCCATCAGAAGATGGAAAGATCTCTCATGCTCATGCATAGGTAGGATCTGCATAATAAAAATGGCCATCCTACCAAAAGCAATATACAGATTCAATATAATTCCTATCAAAATACCAACACAATTCTTTATAGACCTGGAAAGAGCTATTCTCAATTTCATATGGAACAATAAAAAACCAAGAATAGCTAAATCAATCCTGTACCAAAAAAAAAAAAAAAAAAAAAAACCATCTGGAGGTATCACCATCCCAGATTTCAAGCTGTACTACAGAGCAATAGTAATAAAAACAGCATGGTACTGGTATAGAAACAGACCAGTTGATCAATGGAATTGAATTGAAGACCTAGAAATGAACCCACACACCTATGGTCACCTAATTTTGACAAAGAAGCCAAAACCGCACAATGGCAAAAGGACACCATCTTCAACAAATGGTGCTGGTTCAACTGGATGTCCACATGTAAAAGAATGAAATTAGACCCATACTTATCACCTTGTACAAAACTTAAGTCCAAGTGGATCAAAGACCTTAACATAAGCCTGGACACACTAAATCTACTAGAAGAGAAAGTGGGAAAAACCCTCGAACTCATTGGCACAGGTGACAACTTCCTGAACAGAACACCAACAGCTCAGGACCTGAGATCAACAATCAATAAATGGGACCTCATGAAACTGAAAAGGCTTCCTTTGGTCTTATGCTCAAAAGACCTCCCTAGATCTTTGCATTTCTTTCCTAAGTCTTCTATAACAAAGGTAAAAGACACTGTCATTCGAACAAAACGGCTGCCTACAGACTGGGAAAAAAATCTTCACCAACCCCACATCTGACATGGAGCGAATACCCAAAATTTACAAAGAACTCAAGAAATAAGTGCCAAGAAACCAAATAATCCAATCAAAAAATGGGGAAAAGAGCTAAACAGAGAATTCACAAAGGAGGATTCCCTAATGGCTGAGAGACTCTTGAAGAAATGCTCAGCATCTTTAACCATTAGAGAAATAGAACTCAAGACAACTCTAAGACTCCATCTCACACCTGCCACAATGGCTAAGATTAAAAGCTCAAATGACAGCACATGCTGGCGAGGGTGTGGAGAAAGGGGAACCCTCCTCCATTGCTGGTGGGAGTGCAGACTTGTGCAACCACTATGGAGGTCAGTCTGGTGATATCTTAGAAAACTTGGAATAGCTTTGCCTCAGGACCCAGCCATACCACTTCTGGGTATACAGCCAAATGCCTCCTCATGGAATCATAAGGAAGTTTCCTCATCTATGTTCATAGCAGCCTTATTTGTAATAGCTAGAAACTAGAAACAACCCAGATGTCCCTCCACCGAAGAATGGATTGAAAAACTGTGGTATATCTACACAATGGAATACTACTCAGCTATCAAAAACAATGAAATTATGCAATTTGCAGCCAAATGGATGGAGCTAGAGAAGCTCATCCTGAGTGAGCTAACCCAGACTCAGAAGGATGCAGATGGCATCTATTCACTTATAGTCAGATTTTAACCATATAGTAATACAGTATATCTGTATTACAACCAACACACCAAAAGGAACATGGACATAGACTTTTTTTTTCCTGTCAGTGAGACACTTTTCCCTAGTGGTGCTGCCTTGTAGGCCCCCAGTGTATGAGGAGGCTCTTGGCCCTCATATGACTGCTGAACTGGGGTGGAGGGTTGTTATGTAGGGACACTCCACTCCAGAGGAGTGGGATGGAAGGGTTAGGGGGTAGAGGGTGGGAAGGCGGGACTGGGAGGGGTAGAAAGAGGACACTATGACGGAGATGTAACCTGAAGCAATAAATAAATTAATTAAAAAAAAAAGAACAGGTATGCTTCATAAAAGAGAACACTCTTCCCAACAAGAAGAAAGCACTACTCTGGTCAAAGGCATATGAGTGATTACCGTCCTTGCCATTGAGCCAAACAAATCCCTGGGCCATGCAAGTGCTTGTCAACACTCTTCAGATAACATCCATTTATAATGCTTATATCATGTGTAGTTAGGAAATTTACACTTCACACAACTGAAGCTCTATAGAGCCACATATCCTACTGACTAACACAGATTGAAGACTTAGAATGAGTTCAGGGAAGCAACAAAATAGTAATTAGAAAATAATGTAAACACAGAGGCCTCCCAGATGCCTTTCCCGACCACAAAGAACAGCCAGCAAGCAGCTTCCTGCCAGGAAATCTTACCCTGCTATGGAATCAAACTGAAGACTGGAAACATGACGCAGTCAGATGACTACAGTGTACTTCCTCCTGAAAGCTACTGGAAGAAAACCGACCAAGTTGAGACTCAATTTTCCACAATGAAATCAACCATTAAGAGGAAAAGTGGTCACATGTGGCTATGGGGTTGGTTTGGTTTATTTTTATTTCTTTTTTAATGTTTTATTGTTGACAAGGTTTCTCTATGCAACCCTTGTAGGCCTGGCTTATCTTTTGAGACAGGATCTTGTTATGTAGCCTAGGTTTTCCTAAAACTCATGATCCTCCTGCCTCAGCTGTCCAAGTGCAAGGACTATGGATGTTCTGTCACTTCTGACTCCTTGAGGATTGGTTTGTTTTAAATGGATTGAAAGACAATATTTTCATGTCAATGGTGGAATAACATCTAGTTTTTATTATTTCAAATGGCTGCTTTTGGTGGAGAAGTTCACAATGTGTTCAGTATCCTCAATATATTGAGACTACCACTGCAATGATAAAAGTGTCATGATTTTGGTGTTGGAAATAAATTTACTAAGATTTCTTATCCAGACTCACCTAAATACTAACTAGCCACCACTCTTCAAAGAGAGATTACACTACTGATAAAAAACAATACTGGCAATAAAGGAGATCAGGTAAAGTTCAAAATAGACTAAAACCGAAGGCAGGTGACAATGTTGTAAACAGTGGTAAGATGACAATAGAAGATTTCAAATGTTACATGAACTTAAATGGCAAAACAGCAAGGTCTGGGGTAAAATGCTGCCAGACAGCAATGACTGTAACAAAAGGAGAGAGAGAGAGAGAGAGAGAGAGAGAGAGAGAGAGAGAGAGAGTGTAAGAGTAAATATTCAAGTTTCCTGTTGCCTTACTTATTTTAAGAAACTTCAGCAATCACTACCTTCACCAGTCTCCAGCTACCACCACCACCATGAAAAACACTGACTCTCTAAGAGTAAAAACTTAATGAAATGAGAACAAAATGGGGTCTGTGGGACCTATTAGAGTTCCATCACCAGAACCTATGATGGTGGAAAAGGACCAACTCCTAAACATTGTCCTCTGACACCTCTCTCTCTTTCTGTCTCTGTCTCGTCTCTCTCTCTCTCTTTCTCTCTCTCTCTCATATGCACGCACACACACACACACATATACCATCCTAAATAAAATAAATGAAACAAAAATAGAAAGATTAAGGACTATTGGGCTGGAGAGATGGCTCAGCGGTTAAGAGCACTGGCTGCTCTTCCAGAGGTCATGAGTTCAATTCCCAGCAACCACATGGTGGCTCACAACCATCCATAATGAAATCTGGTGCCCTCTTCTGGCCTGCAGATATACCTGTAGACAGAACACTGTATACATAATAAATAAATCTTTAAAAAAAAGAAAAGAAAGATTAAGGACTATCAATTGACAAAATTGAGCTGTGATCAAAAGAGTAAAAGCAGATATCAGATCAAATCATCTACACAGAAAATACAGTCAGGAAGTAGTGTTATTATGAGAAATTTTAACGAAAAAAGTTTAAAATTTCTGATGAAATGAGCTGAGACCTAAAAGTGTGTGTGTGTATAAATATAAATATATTTTTATATAGCTAAAACTGACACAAGAAGAAATAGAAAGCTGCAATATTCTTAGAACCTTTAAGCTAAAGAATACAGAAAGTCTTACAAAAAGATTACCAGGCCCAAGCAGCCTGTCAGGAAGGTTCGGTCCTAGGAAAGGTAACTTCAGTCTACCATGGACCTTTCCACAGAAAAAGAAGATGGAAGAATCCTACCATTGTGCAAGTTTGTGAAAATGGGTTTTAAAAAGAGAGAGTTTGAACTGGCCAGGCATAGTTGTATAATCCTAGCACTGCTAAGGCAAAGATCTTAAGGCCAGCTTATGCTATAAACAGAGAGGCTGAGGGATTTTTTTTGTCTTTGTTTTTGTTTTATTTTAAAAGAAGCATTAGCCAGGAGGGGTAGCAGATGGCTTTAACCCTGGCCCCTTCAGGCAGATCTCTGAGTCAAGGTCAGCCTGGTCTACATAGCAAGTTCCAGGCAGCCAGACCCTGTCTCAACAACAACAAGAACAATTAAATTAACAGTAAAGTAAATTAATAATAAACAAGAAAGATGTGAAAAGGAAATTATAAGCTAAACCTACCCGTGAATATAGACCTTGAAACAAAACATAAACAAACAAAATTCACTACATTAAATAGAGTAATAAATTATGACCACTTTGAGTTTCTCCCTAAGAAACAATTTAGTTTAATAGTTTAAAACTAATTAGTTTTCTATAAACTAATCATATGTTCATTAATATGTATAAACAAAACCGTAATAAAACTGTAGGCTAACAATTCTTTATTTGGCAGGAAAAAGAAGTCATTTTCAAACTAAGAATAAAAGGAAACCTTTTTAATATAGTAAAGGACGTGTGGATCTTTTGGTCTGCAGCTCAGAAGAAGACAAGGTACAGCTCTCTTCCTCTGTCAGCCACTTCTGTTATCCAGCTCTGACTGACACCTGAGTTTGTCCCCTGACCTCTACATGCACAGGTCAAAGCTGGATTCCTGAGGTACACTGATTACTAAGTTAATGTCTCATCTGTCCTGACTCCCACGATCAGCTCTCTGAATTTGTCCAGCACTTGTACACATAAGGACTGCACATAGTGGACTACATAAAATGAAACTGTTCAAGTGAATCCTTTTTAAAGGTTGATGATACTACCAAGGCAACCAGGGGTTAGAAAGTCTGAAGAATTATAGTGGAATTGACCGTTCTGAACAGACAGGCCCGGGCTAATGGGTGCCTTGCCTTCTGCCCCAACAATGCTAACTAAAGGCCATGGGGAACATGAAGAGAGAGAGAAAATCAACTTTTGATGAAACTGTCAAAGCTGCCTAAATTGGGTAATGGCACTACCTTGTCATTGAGGTCACAGCAATGGTCAGACAGGTAGAAGGGCCAAGAAAAACATTTCAATAAAATGGGGGAGGAGGTATTGCACAGGAAAGTGACTGATCTAGCAAGACAAAGAGGCAATGTTGACATGATCCTCTTACAACCAAAGCCAATGTGCTCATTCTCACACAGTCAATTAAGGTCCCCAATGGTGGCATCACCAGCCAGGGGAAAGGGCCACTCATTCTAAGTCAAAGTAGAACAGGAGGGTAACGGTGGAGAAAAAAATAATTAGGAAACATATCTCATACTATATACAATATGCCAATAACAAAAATATGATAAATACAAGAGAAAAGGTTCCTAACTTCACAATCATGTTATTTTAAGGAAACATTTGATGAACAAAATACAGTGATTGTAATCCTGGAGGAAAATGGGTGTTAAACAGCATGGAACTTAGTAAGTTTTGGGTACTGAGTAGCGAAGGCAGTACACACAGTGAGGAGCGGGCCATGAAGAGCACATAATGGACGGTGGTATTTGAAGGAATCTAATTAGGGGTGAGTGGCCATTGAAGAGGAATTTAATTTGGGTTTAGTGGGAATGCACTTATGCAGTGGGCTCAGCTGCATAGTTCCTTAGTGCTGCCTATGTTTAACTTATTGTTAGGAAAACCATGTTGAGGATGACCACAGCAACCAAGCGCTGGCTAAACTGGCCTCCTACTCCTCACAGTATGCAGGTCCAGAGCATGCTCCAGTGCCCAGTCATGCCCTGCAGCCTCCAGGACAGGAAACATGAGCAGACCAGGACTCCAGCCAGTTGGTAATTCTCCCCAGAGTTGTAGCAGTGTGTGCTAAGCAATCTGTTCTCATTTGGGTCTGTCACGGTGGGTGTCGCCGTTTGTGAGAGGATGCACTAATGTTCCACTGATCCTTTTCTTGCTATTACTACTCTGCAAAACAGAACCCCCTAGAATTTGTGTGCGACGATAAGTGTGGTCTGAACTTAAACTATTAGTAGTTTAAAAAATGTTTATTAGTGGTATAAGGATTGTTTTGTTTTTCTCTTTTCATAATAAATATATAAAGGAAAGGCTGGAGAGATGGCTCAACAGTTAAGAGTACTTACTGCTCTTCCAGAGGACTTACACTCAGTTTCCAGTACCCATATCAGGCTTCTCACAACTATTTTTTTTTACACCAGTTTCAAGAGATCTAATGCTTTTTCCTAGCCTCAGACACAGGCCCATACATGAGTGAACACACACACACACAGAGTCATGTATATGCACACTCACACACTAAAAAAATAAATCTTTCTTTTATTTATTTATTTTCGGTTTTTCGAGACAAGGTTTCTCCGTGTATCCTTGGCTGTCCTGGACTCACTTTGTAGACCAGACTAAAAATAAATCTTTAAAAAAAAAGAAAATTATGTAGAGGAGATCAGAAAGTAGACAGCTATGGCTTGGGAAATGGCCCAGAGAAAAAGAACTCACCACAAAAGCCTGATAACTCGAGTTTGAATCCCCATAACACATGCAAAAGGAGGCAGATACAGTAGACACGCCTCTTGTGACAGAGTGTCCTTGCCAGGAGATGAGGCATACAGAGAGGGGAGCTGCCAGAGCCGTGCTCAACAAGGGACCTGCCTCGTGAAAATAGTTAGTGAGGACTGATATCTGAGGCTGTCATGTGAGTGTCATGCACTCACACACACACACATACATACTACACACACACACACACACACACACACACACACACACACACACACAGAAAACAGCCAAAATAAGTTACAGAAGAGAAAACACTATAAAAGTGTGTCTGGTAGTTAATTAATAAGATTCTACTCCCCCCTCCTCAGATTTTAAAATACTTTACCCCTGCATTTTAAAATGCTTATTACTTTCATCTACTTTTTGATATTTATAATTCGTTATTAGACAAATCAAATACCCCCTCAATATAATACTCAACTTTCAGCCTAATGAAATAAATATGGTTTAATTCCATTTGGAAAGTTCACAAGTTAGCAAAATTCTACCATATTGCCAAGGACTCCTGAGGCAAACCACAGACAACACAGCATGGTGTGCAGCAGGCATCATTAGCAGATCCCTCATCTCTCAGGAGGTATAGCTTAAGAACCGGGTGTTTTCAAGGTGTCCAATTTCCTACAGTAGGTGGCAGTTACATGGATGTTGGTGGTATGAGTACTTTTAGAACTGTATTTATAAGTTTTACATTCATTTCTATCTAAATATATATTATATGCTTATACAGATAATATTTAATGAAATTATAAAATTAAAACTAACACTCAACAAAGTTAAGATTCTATAAGATTTTTTAAAAGCATGCTCTATTACAGGAATAAAAATAGTAAGATGAACTCTAGCTGAAGGCAGGCAGAGCCCATAGTTCAGCAGCTAACACTGCTGTTCACATCACTGGAGAGAAAATAATCAGAACAGCTGCTCCAGGCTCTATTTCTAATCCTATTTTCCTTCCAAAGAAACTAGGCTCCTTGGAGAAATGTTTACCTGAGGAGCAGAGCAGGAAACACCAGGATGAGCTGGTGCCTCTCAGCTGCCAAGGTAAGGAAGTGCTAGAGAATAAGTAAGCCCACCTCGACGGAGGCTTTCTAAGGGGCCCACTGAAAGAACATCCAACAATCAAAGTTGCGCTGCCAACATAAAACAGTGCTGGACTATAGCCCCAAACACAAGCCAAATGGCCACTAGTCAACACCAACAATGAACAAGTGAAGGAATGGGAGGGAAAAAGAACCCAAGAAACATACATAGATATTTCATCCTAAACAGGGAGAACAGAATGCATCTCTCAAGTGTGATCCTCACATCGAGATGCCCAAGGAAATAATATAAAAATGTTTTATATATATATATATATATATATATATATATATAAAGAATGTCAGTATCAGCACCCTTCATTGCAGTAAGCACCTCTCCCATGATTTCATGACAATGGTGCTTGCTTCTATTATCGACTCTCCAAATCATATATCTCCATTCCTTTCATGACAAAAACACAAGACAAATTCAGACACAGAGACCCTTACAATATTCCTGACTACCATCCCTCAAAATCACTAGGGATGTCTGTCAGTCAAGACAGCCTGAGGAAGCATCAAAACAAGAGCAGCCCATGGTGACAACTATGTGCGTAGCATATTGTTCCAAATGCAAGCCTAGAACCAAAGGGGGAGGGGACATGAAGGAAGAGTTAAGGAAACAAGAGTGGATTTTAGTTGGAGTCCGTGTATCTGTTTCAGTTCACCAGCTGAAAGGAGTTTTCCACATGAATGCAGAAGGCTAACAACGGAAAAGCAGCTGGGTGTGAGGTACACTGCAACTTTCTACACCTTTGCAATTCTAAACATTAAAAATGGGATATTAAAATTTTTAAGATGAAATCAACAGATTGTTAAAATCCAAAAAGAAAGCCAAGAATGTTCATGGTACTCACGTATGATAAAGGCAAAACTACAAAGTTCTTGGGAGGAACTGACAATCTGTGTAAGAAAAGATTAGATCTCTGATTCAGTCTACATTCAAACTGCAGTCAGATTAAAATTCCATGGGTAAAAACAAGTCTTTAAATTTATTAAAAGAAATCTTGGAGAAAATATATACTCAGGCAAGGGAGATATATTTAAGCTGAAGAAGGGAAAGCAATAACCATGTGATTACATGATTCTCAACTCTATCAAAGAAATGGGAGTACTTAAAGGGAAGGTTTAAAAAAAGAAGAAAGACCAGTGGCCAACTAGAAGAAATGGCCCAAAGAATTAATATGTAAAAATGTGAAATGAGAATTTTGGCAAATAAATTAGAACATGGTAAAACAACATGATGGTGTAGAACAGGCTTGAATAGGAACATCTCAAGCCAGGAAAGGACATTATAGCAGAGAAATGTACTCCACAGAAGGAAGACACTTAACATACCAAGTTCTCCTAACAGACAACAGCAAGTACAAAGACTGGCAGTACTAAACACTTGCAACCATGTGGAAGCCGGGATCTTTAATGCACTCCATGTATGGCTAAGTGGCTTAACACGTCTGGAGGACAACTTGACACTAATTAAAAGTGTGCATGTTTCCTGCTCAAATATTTACAAAACGTATAATTCCCTTTATAGCACAGTAGTTCGTGACATTGTTAAGTCATGTGAAACAGCACAAGCCAAGAGGGGATGCAGGTGTGCAGGGAAGATACGTGGATACACATGTATGTCACACTTTGCACATTCATACAGGTCAAGAAATAGCATTTGCTATACACAGTAGAACAGAGCTGGGATACAGCTCACAGGTCGAGTGCTTGTCTAACATGCACAAGAGTCTAGGTTCAGTCCCACATGCTGCAAGAAGATAGCATGATCTGCAGCATATAACAAAATCTGTGGGTTGTTTTTTTTTTTAAGAAGACCCTTACACAGGCTAATCCTGCACTGAGCCACATCTGAACTAGGTTAAATACTGAATGCACACACAACCCTTGAAGAATACTTATCAGGGTAAGAAAGTGAGGGTGAGGATATGGGAACGTTTTCGTGTTGGACTGACAAAAGGAAACTTTTGTTTCCTTAGGGAAATAAGCAGAAAAAGGAAGAGGGACTGGTGTTCAGAATTTCACATTAAAAAGCACTTCGGGGGCTGGGAAAATAGATCAGTGTTTTTGTGTAAGCATGAACATCCATGTTTGAATCCATAGCACCCACATAAAAAGCTAGACATGGTGCACATATGACAGAGAGATAGATAGAAAGAGAGAGTATTCCAGCCTGTGAGTGCATGGGGTGGGGAGACAGGAGGATGAATAAAGGCTTCCTTGCTGGCTGCCCAACTGCCTAGCCCCATGTTTGGTGAAAGACTCTACTTCAAAAGGCACAGAGTGACAGGGCAGGATACCCACATTTTCTCTGGCCTCCACATGTGCATAAGGGCACACACCCAAACATGCACATTTAGATCCAGACACACACACAAAATTTCCCAAATGACTACAACAAGCAGTGACCCTGAAGTCAGGAACCTTTCTTCTGTGACCATCAGGGTCATTGCAACTGTATTCTCTCGGAGACTCAGTGGAAGACAGCATCCACACTGCTGCTAGGCAACATAGCATTAGTAAAAACCACATCAACTGCACCCGTACATGACGTCTACAAACGGACTGTAAACATCCGATGCAAACAGGCCTCTCTGGCTCCTGTGAACGCACTGACCTGGGAACAGCACGTCTTCCACGCCTGACTCAAACCTTCTGTTTAGAAATCACCAGGAAGCAGGTGTCACAAGCCAGTACCTTCCTGCTCCAACTGACACGGCTGTGCGGAAAAGCTGTTTGTAAATTCCATACTTCCATGCTATTTTCTGTGACCAACCCCTCTCAATTATAAGTGCTTATTTTCATCAGCCTCCGAGATATATGTCATTAACAATACTTTGCTATCAATTAAAGTAATACAATGTTGGTGAACAGTTACGTATAAAATATACTACACAACCCCAGCACATTGACAGCTAGAAAATTTTTATCTATAATTACCATGTCACTACAAGAAGCTCAATTATTCATTTTGCATGGTACAACAAAACACGGAGCTATATAAAAACTAAAAAGAAAAGAATTCCAAAGGAGTTGCCTTTCAAATTAACACCCTGAAGGGGGGGGGAGCACTAAAGCTTCACAGACTTTAACAAATTAGAATTGCCTCACAACAACAACAAAAAAAAAACCACAGACCAAGTCTGTAGGAGGGGACATCACTGCTGCTGGACAGAGCTGAGGATGAGGTAGACAACACCTGCACAGGAAAAGCACGGAGTATCCATATGTCACCAGAACGTGGTGCCTGTAACTGCAATGGCCGGGCTAGAGTCAGACACCTCAGCTGGGAAGAGTGTGCAGTGTCTGAGCTCAGAGCTACCACAGCCATGGTGACACACGGGGCATTCTTTTAAGTGGCATTATGCTGCCACCACAGCCATGGTGACACACGGGGCATTGTTTTAAGTGGCATTATGCTGCCACTTCCTTTGAGGAGTCTTAAAACTTCGCAGCAAGGCCTGAGCACGGTGGCACTCCCAGCATTTCCAGCCCTTGAGAGGCTGAGCCGGGAAGATGGTGAGCTTAAAGGCTAACCTCAGATACACAGAACAAAACCAACAAAACCGTGTCTCAAACAAATCAAAACAAAAGGAAAGTGCACAGCCTGTTTCCCAATCCCATTCATCCTTCTTTTCTCTTTTGTGTTGAGGATAAAACCAATGCTATGCACACATTAAACACACACTCTACTGGATTTCAGCCCTAGTCCCTCTCCTTTATTCTTACCCTTATTCTTAACAGTTCTAAAAGGGATCCAGGAATCTATATTTAAACAGCACTGACTGCAAGGAAGTCAAATAATTGCTAATTAGGTCAGAAAGATTTTACATACATAATGGTGTTTTGTTTTTAAGAAATATCTTTTTTCTATAGGCCTCTAAATATCAGAGTTATTGAGAATTGTATAGTGTTCAGATGGTGCTGTTAACATTTACTTATTTATTGTGAGGGAGGGAAAGTGGGTGTGCACTGTGGGAATGTGAAGGTCAAAAGGCAACTTTCAGAAGTGGATCTCCTCCCACCATATAGGTTCCAGGGACTGAGTTCAGGTCATCTGACTCGGGAGCAAGTGCCTTAGCCACTGAGCTATAGCACCAGCCCAATGCTTAATTCTGATATAACTTCTTAATGATGTGTAGGGACTTCCAGGTGTATTTATCGCTGGTGACAGATAAAGAGAATAAAAACAGATAAATAAAATAGGAAGCAAGAGGTTCAAAGCAAGTATGGCAAAAATGTCATGTCTGCTGTTAAACGTGAGTGACAGCAGTGTGGATGGGGATTACAGCATTTGCCAGAACATTAGGCAGTCTCAAAGACTTCATTTTAAGCAATTAAATGCACTGTTGTTCCACAAGCAAGACAAGGTCATGGGCCTGTATCACCACCGCCACCTGGAAAAGGAAGCTGTCTGAACACCCACAGTTACCTTTGTCTAGTCCAGAGCCTAATGGGACTGATTTTATGCCCCTTGTGTTGGTCAGAGAAAAACAAATGTGGTTTATCTGCATCCAAAATGCTACAGCCACTGAAAACAATAAGATGTAAGAATGTAGGGAAAACTGTCCCCTTGGGTTCTCGTACCGGTGTCGCCAGCAGATCCTGTGGACAGCGCTGGCATGATGCAGGCTGCCTGCGTATGGCTGTCCTCCACTCTCTTGTCTCAGGAAGTTCGAGGGAATTCAGTAAAAGGCAGCCGTGCTTCACCCAAGTCGTATGTCCTGCGAGCCCTTCCTGGGAAGAAAAGAAACATTTAAACATGAATACAAGAAACATTTAAACATGAATACACTAATCCCAGCACTTGGGAGGCAGAGGCAGGCAGATCTTTGTGAGTTCGAGGCCAGCCTGGTCTACAAAATGAGTCCAGGACAGCCAAGGATACACAGAGAAACCCTGTCTCGAAAAACCAAAAAAAAAAAAAACAAAAAACATGAATACATATATAAATCATACATCCTATGACTAATTCAAAATTTCCATTCAACACTGTACCAGGGAGACCATGATTCTCGTACAGAATTTCTTCCGCAATGGCGGGCTGATAGTAACAGGAGAGTTTTTGATTTCTATGTCATTTCTAACTAAAATCATGCTGCTCTGGAATGTGTCAGGCTTCTGAAAGCTTGTGACATTTGCAGTAGGGGTGCTGATCAGGTGCATCATGACCTAGACACAAACCAAGATTCTGTAAGGCTAGTTCCTCCCTCTCTTCTCTTTCCCTAATTCTAGCTGCATTTCCCAGTGTGCGACAAACACTTTCTAAGTCACCAGCTACCACAACTCCGTGTTTCCACAGTTCATTCTGGTACAACAGCTGCAAAGTTCTCTAGCACAGGCTGAGACCATCCTTAACAAAAGCAGGGTTAGAAGCAGTGCACTGAGATCACAGAACTCTTAGCAGTTCAAGCTAAATCTTCTTTTAGTAAAAATTAAGCTTGCACATATCCTGGAAAATACATGGTTTTCGATAACTAGTCTAAGTTTATCTCAAAAGAAGCAGGAATGGAGATATAGTGTAAAAACTCGGAAAGGTCCACTCTGCCTTTACCTCTGACCTGCTGGCTTTATGATTGGATGCATGTCTTGCACTGAGTAAACAAACAATAAAAGCTAGCTGTGTGGTAATTTATTTATTTCAGGCAATACAATTATAAAATTAAAACATAAAAGAAAGCAGTTATATTATAATCCACCCAGCCTAGCACCTAAGAGTCTGCCATGTGTTTTAAATTTGGATCACTGCAGACTAACAACGGAAAACACACATCATTTACATTTTCTTGAAATCATAACCATACAGTGCATTTTACTGTATCTTTTCCTAATTCTCCATAAACCCAAATTCAGTCATTTAAAAGCATATTTAATATATATTAAAGACAACAAGAAAAACAGACACTGTAAACACTGGAAAACAATTCACTTTAATTCGTAAAGTCTCTAAAGTGCTGATTCATATTACAGAATAATGACAAATGAGCTTGCCAGTTTTTACTTGAGAAAAATACAACTGTAAAATTCCAGTAAAGCCTTCTAAATTAGCATTTTAATTGTCAAAGTGAAAACTGATATTTAAAAAATTCACCATCAAATGGACTTTCTTGGACTTGACTATCTGCTGTTATGTCTTACATCTGCTTTACATTATAACATGGGCAGACACAGGTCGTGAATAATACACATCCATACAGATAGAAGTGCTAGTTAAAACAGGATGGCAGTTATTTAAATTCTAAGTAAAAATACAACTCACTGAACTAAAAATTAAAAATTAAAGGAAAGGGAAAGCCAGGCTTCATTTATGAAGCTCGGGTGTGGCTTTTTCTCCAAAAAAAATATCTTAAAAGGAAACTTTGCTTTGGTCTCAAAATTATTCTAATCAGGTTTAATGTTTAATTGCATGAAAATATTCTTCATATAAAGCAAAGGGCAGATGAAGTGAGTCAAATGGAGAGAGAACTCTAGAAAGACCAGGGATAGTCTAAAGAAGCAGACTTTTGTTTTATTAACAAAAAGGAAGGAAGGAAGGAAGGAAGGAAGGAAGGAAGGAAGGAAGGAAGGAAGG
>CAJQZJ010031998.1:1626297-1653797 GCA_907164525.1 Lophiomys imhausi | reverse complement strand
ACAATGTCCATGATCAGTGATTTAACAGTTATGATTCTAGTTCTGAATCTAACAGAGCAATGAAATAATCCAAAAAGAGTAATGTCTACAGTATAAATCTAACATCACTAATCTCTAAAAGGTAATTTGAGAGATTCATTAGTTATATCAGTTCATGTAAGCATATTGATATCTGTTAAATGTCTGTGAATCTTCAGAGACATAGCTGTAAGAATATGACAGATACCAGACAGATCTCCATGCCACAATCTACTCACATGAAATGGTGTTCGTTCGGGTTGAGATGTAGCTCACTGGGAGGGTCCATGCCTTGAGTGCTTGAACACATAAGCAAGAAAACAGAAACAGTGTGCGTACTGTGCACACAAACAGTCCTCAAACAATGTCCACGGACCCCTACAATCTCAAAGACCTTGTGGGGGAAACGGATGAGGTTAAACTATGTTCAGAAAAATGCTGAAATAACATTTCTCCTTTCCACTTTCAACATCCATTAAAAGTACTGGTATCTCCGGGCGGTGGTGGCGCACGCCTTTAATCCCAGCACTTGGGAGGCAGAGGCAGGCGGATCTTTGTGAGTTTGAGGCCAGCCTGGTCAATAAAGTGAGTCCAGGACAGCCAGGGCTACACAAAGAAACCCTGTCTCGAAAAACCAAAAAAAAAAAAAAAGTGCTGGTATCTCAGCACGAATCAGGACCATGAGAGCTAGTCCTCAGGAAGGGGTGTTCAGGTCAGTTTCAGCTCAGACGTATCTGGGCCTTGCTTCTGAAGTGCATGGTGTCTTCAGCAATGAGGAATTACCTTCCACCTCTAGGGGACAAACCAAACAAAACAGCAATAGACTGTATGTTTGAGAAGTATCTTAGACAGCCCTGGTCAACAACCCAAAAGAGGGTTTCTCACGTCTGCTTTTGGGGTTTTTGTTAAGTGGTCATTGGCTATTGGAGGGAGAGCTGTCAGTCTAAATGAGAAAAATGTATTAAAATTATATATATATATACTAAATTATGTGTCTTGTGGGTGGTTTGTTTGTTTGTTTATTGGTAAATAGGTTATAATGTGATTCCTTATGGCTTTTCCAGCCATCCATACTGTTATTTTACCTACGTACATCCTTCTGCTATATTTAATTCCCTCTTCCTCCCTAGGAAGTCCTCTCCCCCCCCCCCCCATTTTCCCTTGTTTCCTGCCATCCCCCTTTACCCTCTTTCTATCTTCTTCTGTATTTCGCTCTCCATGGATCAATCCCCTTTTCCCATTTCCCTGTGAGATTATTTACACCCTGTTATTGCCCTCTCTATTGCTCCCAAGCCCCCATATCCAGACAATGGTTTCCTTTTACTTTCCTGGCTTCTGTGGTTACTACTGGCTATGTACTTATATCTAAAGGTTTGGAGCTAGAAGCATCTAATAAAAAAGAACATGGGACATCTGTCTTTCTGGGTCTGGATTACCTCATTCAGAATGACCTCTCCTAGTCCCATCCATTTACTTTCAAAGTTCATAGTTTTGTTTAGCTTTAGCTTTGAATAGTATTCCATAGTGTGTATGCACCACATTTGCAGTATCTATTTTTCAGTTGTAGGACATTTAGGTTTGTCCCATTTTCTAGATTTTGTAAATACCATGGCCATGAACATGGATGGGCGGGCAAGCATCTGTGGAGTATGACATTGAGTCCTCTGGGGTGGCGTAGCTGGGTCATATGCCAGATTTATTTTTAGCTTTTGAGAATTCTCCACACTGACTTCCACGGTGGCTACACCACATTGCAATCCACCAATAGAAAATGATGTTCTTCGCATCCCCGTCAGCATTCTTTGTCAAATATTAACTTGTTTGAACAAATGTTTAGGTCTTTGATTTTATTCTATTGGTCTACATGTCTGTTTTTGTACCGGTATCATTGTTTTATTACTATGGCTCTGTAATATGTTTTAAGATCTGGAATTAATACTCCAATATTGTTCTTTAGGCTCAGGGTTGTTTTTGGTTTTGTGGGGTATTCTAAGGTTCCATATAAATTTTAGGGTTTTTTTTTTCCTATTTCTGCAAAGAATGCAATAGGAATTTTGGTTGAGATTGTCTTGAACCTGTAAATAGCTTTTGGTAGAATAGGCATTTTCACAACATTAATTCTACCAATCTAGCAGCATGAGATGTCTTTCCATTTTCAAGAGTCTTTCACTTTCTTCAGGGGTTTAAAGATTTCATTATATTTGTCTTTCACTTCCTTGATTAGGTTTATTCCTAGATATTTTTTGAGGCTATTGTGAATGGTACTGTTGTTCATGACCTCTTTTCCTGTATGTTTGCTGTAAATTTTTATAAAAGCTAGTTATTTGTGCAAGTTCTGTATCCCACCATTGTAGGGAGTTAGATTAATATAAATTAGATTTAGTAAATATCTAGGTTTCTGATACAGTCTTTTAATCTGGGGCATGAAGATCAACTTGGCTGTGAGCAATTAGCTTATCAGCTTATGGATGAAGTCACATGAAACCAGGGGAGTCTCTATGGACTGAAAAACAAGGTTGAAGCCAGGTGAAACAAGAAAAGACTTTATGACCTGGCATTGTTTTCAACTAAGTAGGTAGAGCCCAAATTAAGCTGAAGCAGGTAGAACAAGGAGCGATCCAATTTAAGGACAAGTGGATGAGCCTGGGGGAGGGCGTGCTAGGGGCTCCATGCTAGAGAGCCGATGCTGGCGAGCTCCAATGCTAGCAAGTCCTCATGCTAAAAAGGACGAGTAGTTTGTATCCTCTGATGAAGAAAGTGCTGATGAACTTATGGCCAGATCTCCGAGGCAGAAAGAAGCTGGTGAGCAGAGAAAGCCTCAGCTAGACAACAAAAGGCCAAGGACTAAACCCTGTGGCTCAGCTTTTGCCTAGAGGGGTTTGACCTGTCCGAACAGTGGCCTGAATGGAACTGTGGCCAGCTTTAAAGACTGAGGCAGAGCGGTGGAGTTGCTGATATGAAGGAAATAAGTTGGCCTACAGACAGCTGAGGTCTCCCAGAGAGAAGAAAGCCTCATGCCTTATTTAAGGTGAGACTGCCATAGCCAATTTACCCTGACGAATCTACTTCTGAGATATTCCTGAAAAAGACTGCTAAGTGCATTAAAGGGTCTACCCCAGAGACTGGTTGCCTGGCGATTAAGAACCTGCCCCAGAGACTGTATCCTTCTAAAAGGTTATGAGAATAGTTGTAATAGTTATCAATAGGTTTAGTGGTTAGGTCGTAGGGGTTGTAGGCATTTTTAGGGGTTGTAGGAAATTAAAGGAATAGTAATTAAGTAAGTGTATTTGTTATAAGTGAATATAGTTATTAATAAATGACTGTTTAATAATTAAAAAGTACGGTTTCATACCATGCTGCTGAATTTGTCATTTCTAGAAGTTTTCTGGCAGAAGCGTTTAGATCTCTAGTGTACAGTACCATGTCATCTGAAAATAGGAATAGTGGGACCTCTTTCTCTATTTGTATCCGTTTAATTTCCTTCTCTTGCTTTATTGCTCCAGCTAGTCCTTAGAGTACTGTGTCAAAGAGTAGTGGAAAGAGTGGTTATCCCTGTCACATTCCTAACTTCAGTGGGATTGCTTCAAGCTTTTCTCCATTCAGGATGATTTTGGCTGTGGGTTTCTTGTACACAGCTTTTATTAAGCTGACGTATGTTCCCCCTAGCCCTATATTCTTTAGGACTTTTATCATGAAGGTGTGGTTTTAACAAAGGCTTTTTCTGCACCTGTTGAGATGATCATGTGACTTTTGTCTTTAAGTCCATTTATACATATATCACATGTTGGCTTCCATGAGTTGCACCAATCTCGCATTACAGGAATGAAGCCAACTTGGTCATAGCGTATATCTTTTGGATGCATGTCTATATTCTGTTTGTGTTTTATTAAGTAATGTTGAGTCTATGTTCATTATTGGCCTATAGTTTTCCTTTTTTACTGTTGTGTCTTTATCTGATTTGGGTACTAAAGTGAGACTGGTCTCTTAGGAGTTAGTGAGTGCTCTTTTTGTTTGTTGTTATTGTTGAAAAGTTTAAGAAGGGGCTGGAGAGATGGCTCAGTGGTTAAGAGCACTGGCTGCTCTTCCAGAGGTCATGAGTTCAATTCCCAGCAACCACATGGTGGCTCACAACCATCCATAATGAAATCTGGTGCCCTCTTCTGGCCTGTAGATATACCTGCAGACAGAACACTGTATACATAATAAATAAATCTTTAAAAAAAAAAAGGTTAAGAAGACCTAGCTGTAGATTTTCTTCAAATGACTGGTAGAATTCTGCTGTGAATCCACCTGGTTCTGGACTTTTTTTTTAGCTAAAAGATTTTTTATTACTCATCAATCTTTTGTCACAGATCTGTTTAGGTTGATGACTTCTTTACTTGAATTTTGGTGGTTTTGCTGCCTCTATAAAATTATCCACTTCTTTTACTTTCCAGCTTCATTGAGTACAAGTTTTAAAACATTCCCTTATTCTGAATTTCTTTAGTGCCTGTTGTAATGTTTCCCTGTTCATTTCTAATTCTGTTCACTTTTGTCTCCTTTTTCTTTCTTTTCATTAGTTGGGCCAAGAATCTATTGGGCTCATTCTCTCAAAGAACCAGAGATGGGGTGGTGTTAAACACTCTAAATGTTAATTAATTGGTCCTGCTTGCTGTTACTTACATTGTCTCTGATTGGCTAAATAAATGCTGAGGCCTGGAGATTGAGCAAAGATAGAGGTAGGCAGGACTAAGGTACGCAGGCTTCAGAGATTGAGCATCTTAGGAAGAAGAAGCTCCAAGAAGAAGCCAAGGAGCAGGCAAGGAGGACACACGTCATGGGTTAGACAAAAGAACCTTTTTCCATGTGGCCAGGAACATCGGCATAGCATGGAGAATAGCAGTCCAAAGGGACGTATGTATATATGGGATCATATTTGGGTAATAGAATTATGAGATAATTTAGATGGGCTAAGATTATACAGGCCAACACTTGTTAAAATCCATCCAGTGTCTGTGTATATTCATTTATAATGGCGGGTTAAGGATTAACAGCTGAACCAATTAAGATAATCTAATACTAAGTAATAATTTAATTAACCATTTTTTCTACAAACCAACTTTAAGGTTTGTTGATTCTTTATATCATTTGTTTCTTTTTTTATTGATTTCTACTTTTATTTTTCTATTTCTTGCCACAGAGTATTTTTAGAGTTGGTTTGTTCTTTTCCCAAGTTTTTGAGTTGCATTATTAAGCCATTTATTTGTGCTCTGTTTTGGGGTTTTGTTGTTCTTTTGTTTTGTTTTAATGTAGGCACTTAGAGATATAAATTTCCTTCATAGGATTGCTTTCAATGTGTCCTAGAGGTTTTGTTGTATTTTCATTTTCATTTAGTTCAAGAAAAGTCTTTACTTCTTTCTTGGTTTCTTCTTTGACATTTTCATTGTTTAGTAATGAGTTATTTAATCTCATTTTGAATTTGCATATTTACTAGAAGGGTTGCCTGTCAATTTTAGGTGTTATTGCATTATGGTCAGATAGAAGAAAGGGGGTGATTTCAATCTTTTTGAATTTAGATTTTGGGGGATCTTAAGATGTGGACTACTTTAGAAAAGTTTCTATGTGCTGACGAGTAGAATGTTTGTTCTTTGGTCCTTGAATAGAAATTTCTGTAGATATCTGTTCAGTCCATTTGTTCTAGATGTCAATTAATTCTGATGTTTCTCAATTTATTTTTTATGCAGATGACCTGTCTATTGAAGAAAGTGGAGTATTTAATTCATCTACTATTAATGGATTAATGTTAATCTTTGTCATTAATTCCAATGGTAGACAATTTATGTCTTTGGGTGTCTCCAAGTTTGGTGCATATATGTTCAACATAGTAATGACTTCCTGGTTAACTATTCCCTTGATTAAAACGAAATGTTCCTCTTTATCTCTTCTGATTAGTTTTAGATTTAGTGTACTTTGTAAGAGAATAGGGATGCCTGCTTGTTTCCTGGTCCCATTTTATTGGAGTTCTTCGGTCTTCCTTTTTACTCTAAGGCAGTGCCTTTCTTTAAAACTTAGATGTGTTTCATGGAGAAGGCAGAGAGATGAATTTAGTTTCTTAATCCATTCAGTCAATCTATGTCTTTTGATTGAAGAATTGAGTCCACGGATATTCAAAGCTACCATTGAAAAGCATGTGCTAACTGTGGTCATCGTGTTGTTGATTTGGGGTAGTATTAATTGTATTCTCAATGGTGTATTTGATTTAGTAACTATCATTTTGTACTTGTTACCACAGTCTCTCTGCGGTCATCATGTTGTTGATTTGGGGTAGTATTAATTGTATTCTCAATGGTGTATTTGATTTAGTAACTATCATTTTGTACTTGTTACCACAGTCTCTCTGCGGTCATCGTGTTGTTGATTTGGGGTAGTATTAATTGTATTCTCAATGGTGTATTTGATTTAGTAACTATCATTTTGTACTTGTTACCACAGTCTCTCTGCTATGCCCCTTCCTTTCTTTGGCCTGAAATAGTGCTTCCTGTAGCTTTGTTCTGTTGTTTATAAAATTTTTAGGCTGTTTAAGTCATGGAAAAGGTTTCTTGCTCCATGGAAAAGCAGATGGCTTTGCTGGACATGTTATTTTAGGTCGGCTGACATGGTTTTTTAGGACTTGGAATGCAGTGCTCCAGGCTCTCTAGCTGTCAAAGTTTCCATTGAGGAATCAGCCGTTATTCTGATGGGTTTTGCTTTATATGTGACTTGCTATTTTTTTCTCTTGCAGCTTTCAATACCTTCTTTGTTGTGTACACTGAGTGTTTTAACTACGATGTGTCTTGAGGTCTCGTCCATTTGGTGTTCTCTATGCTTCTTGGATCTGTACACTTACATCTTTCCATAATTTGGAGAAGTTTTCTTCTGTGATCTTGATGAATGTCTGCTCTATGTCAGTGAATTGGGATTCTTTTCCCTCATTTATGCCAATAATTCAAATGTTTGGGTTTTTTTTTCATGTTGTCCTACATTTCCTGCATGTTCCTTTCCTGTGTCTTAAAAAATCTTTCATGTTCCTTCTGTTCCCTGATTAAATTCTATTCTCCACTCTTGGATTGTCTCCATTACTTCCATCAGCCTTATGTTTGTGTTTTCTTGAGGATCGCTCAGGCATTTATTCTCCTTAAGTGCTTTCTCCTTGATTTCATTGAGGTGTTTGTATACTCTTTAAACGCCATTGAGAAGGTTTATGACATTTCCTTTAACTTCTGTGTCCCAGGGTTCATCTAGATAATTCTCATTGACAAGATTTCCTATAAGACTGGTAGGTTTTAAAGAGAAAACACTGACTTCATCATTCATACTGTAGGTATACCTACAATGAGATATGGGTGTATTGACTCCCTTTTTTAGATTTGAGTTTGTTTTGGACAGAGTGGTGTGGGGGAGAGGATGTCGAGGTAGGTTGGGTCTAGAGGTTTGAAGTGGCTTGGGGGAAGGAAGTCATGTGGACAGAGGGGGCTGGCTGGTACACATCCTGTGCACAACCTGGAGTGTGGGAGTATATAGGTTTCAGTGGAAAGTTTGGACATGAAGTGATGTGGCAATGTCCTGAGGTATGGCAGATAGGTAGAGAGCATCCTGACCTAAGACTAGAGCTCCTCAAGGTGAAGTCAGGAAAGTCCAGTCTAGGCTGATGGACTGATTGTGGGGCCCCGGCCACATCTGGCAGATTGTAGAAAAACATGCCTGAAGAGATCAAGACTACCCACCAGGCTCAACCCTGGCAGAGGACTCAGAATGTCTAGGTAAAGAGTGGGGTGAGAGAGACAACACAAAGGGTCTGGTGGGTGGATGCAGGTAGGTGGGATCCTGGGGGAAGCCTAGATTGTTCTGTTGCTGTGTTAGCTGTAGCTGGTTTGCTGAAATGCTGGTTATCCTGACTACTAAGATTGGTATTGCCCTCAAAAAACTCAATGACCGTAAACAGGAGAAAGTAGTTAAAAGAGACCTACTCGTACTAGGGTTGGGGGGGAGGTTTGGAGAAATAAGGGTTGGAAGGGAGTTAGCAGTATTAAGGACAATAAAATACACAAGAGTGAAATAAACACTGCATAGTACAAGGTTCAAGTCTCAGCGCCCACATAATGGCTTACAACCATCTTCAACCCCAATTCCAGGGGATCCAACAGGCACACATGGTACACATACATGCATATGAATGAATTATTCATACACCATAGTAAACAAATAATAACTTTTAAAAAAGAAACTCATTCCATCCTTCTACATGTGGACATCCAAAATTCTCAGCACTATTGGTTTAAAATGTTGTCTTTTCTCCTATGCATGTTTAGCATCTTTGTCAAAAACCGGGTGGAAGTTGCATGGACTTAGATCTGGATCTTCAATTCTATTCCACTGATCTGACCATATGGAAGCCAGCTGTAAGTCATGCCCATGCATTTCGTGGGAGGAGCTGGCCCACAAACAGGAAATGACACCAACTTTGAGCAGGAGTCTGTGCACCTGGATGATGAATGCACCTGTACAGGTGGCAGTCACCTTGGGGAGCCTCCTTGGTCTCCAATACTAAACTTGTCGCAGACTCCCCACCCCTCCTTGCTTCTAAATTTGCATGTCTACTTCAAGTATCATATTCACTATGCATCTTTCCTGCTGGAGCACAAGCCACAGACGGGTAGGGGTTCTGTCTGGGTTTACTAACTACTCCGATTCTGGTTACTGTCAGTGAAGAGCAGAGGCAGTTCCAGGAGCCATTTTCTGGACGGATGGATGGAAGGAATAAATGAAAGCTGGCCCTCCTGCCCATTTTAGCTGTGAGAACATAACATGCTTCTGGTGTGCAACACACTACTCATACTATTCACACCCTCTCTGGTTCTGCTCAAGCCAAGATGACTGCTCACCGCCACACTTAGTAGCTTCAAGCATTTCTTGGACCAACTGTATGCCTAGCAAATCCTCTACTACCGGAAGGAACTGAGCTCAGCCTCCATGTCCTGTACTCTTTGATGTTCCCTGTCCCCTCTTCCAGGTTAAATGCTCCCTGCAAGGGGCAGCCACCCTGCCTGATGCTCCTGTGCCATTACACAGTGGGACCACGCCTGTGCTAGTGTGGGCCTGACTCTCACAGAAATCCCTATGTGTCTGGTGTGATGAGAAGACCCGTTTTTAACAGGACAGGGGTTTTACGATGGTTCTGAAGATAAAGCTCATGCTTGGGCCAGCACTTTACCAACTAGGCCATTTCCACAGGCTGATAAAAGAACAGCAGCAACAAAATCTGATGCCTCCCAGTGTCTTATATCTCAGAGCTCTTGTCTCCCAAGGCCCTAACTGGCAAACTTAATGAGTGATCCTCATTCCAGGCCAACAAGTTGCCAGCTCAAGCTGCCCATCGCAGCCAGCACCACCTTTCTGAGACAGCCATGTCTTAGAAATGACCGACCACTCTAAATGGAAGTAGATGGTGACTCCACGGCACTGTCATGATAGAGTTTAAATGCCTTAAGATGCAATGTTTTTGCTAAATTTAAAACTCATTTTCAGTCTGGAGAGATGGCTCAGAGGTTAAGAGCACTGGCTGTTCTTCCAGAGTTCCTGAGTTCAATTCCCAGCAACTACATGGTGGCTCATAACCATCTGCATTGAGATCTGGTGCCCTCTTCTGCCCTGCAGGCGCACATGCAGACAGAACACTGTATACATAATAAACAAATCTTAAAAAAAAAAAAAAAACTCATTTTCAAATATCACACTGATACCCTCCACATCCCTGTGTGTGCTGGGCCATTATTCCACCTCGCACTGCCTCTGCTCACTGTAGCTCTGCTTATTCCAAAATGTGGCTTTAACTACTCATACACATACGTAAGTCTAATGACAGGCAGTTTAAATAGAAGAGATCTCCACAAAGGAAAACAAGCTTAAATAGGAATAGTCTGTTCCTAAATCAGCTTACTCCTACTAAGCAATTCCCTTCTACATCAGCAGAGGGCACCCTGATATTATTTATCAAAAAGAAAATGAAACCATAAGGAAAGCAAATTTCACAACCTTCAGGTGAAGTGTTAAAACCTATGGAATTTAAAAATATATATTCAATATGGACCTGATGTGAGCAAATATCTCCTTTATTCAAAAAAGCGGGGTACAGATCACAGAGGTAGGAATCATACTATAGTGGCAGCTCTAGCTTTACTTCAGTGTTGGTGGTCAGTACTGCCTTCATCAGGGGAGATTCCTACTGAGGTGGCCCCAGGGGCTTGCAATGCGGAACCCATAACTCTCTGGGTAGAGAGAGTAAGTGACTATCAAGTGCTTGGCCCCAGAAAGTCAGCTAAGATTACGCATTCCTAGGCTCAGGGAACACTGTGGAAGAGCAGAGCAGGTAGAAAGAATCTAAGAAGAGGCAAGATGATGCAGACGGGTGGAACAGAAAGCTGTTTCCAGTGCACGTTGCAGTCAGTACATTCAGAAATACAGTGCAGCTATCGTCATCGTCGGTACGTGCCCACAATCAGGTCACACAGCATTCCACCCTGAACCCCTGGGCACACTAGGCACCCTCTCTCCCTGAGGAACTATTGGCAGTTGAGGGTTGTTGGGGGAGGGTGTCATTCTGCTCAGTGGTGTAGCCACTTATAAATAACCCCAGCCCACAGTTAGTCAAGAAATTCTAACCAGACTCACACAAAGAATAAATGAAAATAGGAAGGGGCTTGCTGAGAAGAAGGGTTCCAGTGGGAGAGATGGAAGCAGAATGGGAGAGGCTAGGGGTAACTAAAACTCCTTTCATAAATATATGAAACTGTCAAACAATTTAAAATTAAAAACAAAAACAAAACACTGGATAATACACCAAAATTCTCCAAGTGATTAGAGTGACCCAACAGTTTACCTTGTAAGGAAATTACCCCCAGAATTAACTGACTGAGTCTGCAAGGGGACACCAGAGTGACACTGGACTCAAGAGTGCTTTGATCAACCACGGAAGTGACAAGCAATTTCCCCTCTCCACTTCTCACTCACACGTGAGTTTTTCCTGTGCTCTAAGCCAGTTCCTTCTTCCTTCTCAGTTCTGCTTTTGTCAGATTAGGGAGGGGGTAATAATCAAGTAGTCACATTTTAGAATCTTACTGACACTGTCCCCAACACGATTTCACTTAGTGACTTACTACGTACATTGCTTATGCAGGAAGTGATTAAACTCCCAGTGATGAACATGGTGCCACACCAGAGGTCTAACAGGGAATGTCAAACTACACAAGCTCAGTCATCTTAAGACCAGTTCCACCTCTAAAAGGCCCATCTGTGGGTCCAGATTTTATTCTGCCATTATGCTCAACTTGTAGAAACTCAGGCCACCTGCACCACAGCATCCCCCGTGCACATTCTAGTCACAGTCATCGCTAGATTCCAACCTTACCTGGAAAAGGAGAGAATGCTGGATAGGAATAGAAACACCTAGGAGTAATGTAGCTTTCTGGATGGTATAAGATGTCAGGCCTGTTCAAGCCTGAGCTGTAATATGAGAAGCTGGCATCTCTCAAACACAGGACCTCCCTGCCAAGGTTCTCCGTCTCTAGAGACTGCAATGGGGCGCTGTTCTGTTCAGTGAAGAAAGGCTCATTAGGATCAACAGGTACACTAAACAGCTACCAGAAAAGATTTGCCTTTCCAGTTTGACAAAATCAACTCTCTCTAGTGGAACTCCAAAGGCTCTTGGGACTGCCTCAAATCTGAACCTATTTATGTAACAGCAATGAACACACAACCTCCCAAAAACAGAGGTCCCCATTTCTGACACACATTTCAAGCTAAAACCTGCTACTTGTGTTACTCCAAACCTGTCCTGGGTTGCTAGAGAGGATCTCTTCTCACCTGAATTTCTGTCAAGATCAGAATGGTTTTTATTTTGATAAGCTAACAGGGAGAAATGATTGACAGAGCAAACAGGGTTGCCAGCCTCACCCCAGAAAGGACTTAGTGTTTAAGGCTACAACTGTAATTTTAAAGGTGGCAGAAAATGCTCACATGGATAATCAGATTGATGAAAAAACAAGAAAATGATTGAGGAAAGAAGTGAAAAAGTTGAAATAAGAAAGAAATGAGATAAAAAGGAAACGGGAGGGGAACAAAGGGTGAGGGGGTGGGGGGAGGAATCTTCTTGACTTCTGCAGTAATAGAAGTAGAACCAGGTTCCAGAGTTAGATTGATCAGAAGATAAAAACAAAGCTGCGGCCCCATCTCACACCAAGGAATCCTGGGAACATATCATGAAGAAACATTGACAGATACTGCCCTCCATTTCCCAGGACTACGTGATGGTTCATGATGAAAACTCACCTTACGGTCACCATTACACAAAGCTTCTGCTCGCTTGCCGATTTCTAAGAAGAGATGCCCTTCTACACACTACAGGAATTGTCTCCAATTGCACGATTCCCTCCTTAAAGTAGCCGTGTGATGGTCTACACGTCTACTTTCTCCCACACCTGAGAACGTAATCTCACAATTCACCTAAGATGTCTAAGAGAAGAGACCAAACATTAGGCTAACCAGAACTGTCTTCTGACTTAATGGCTGTGTTTATCCAACCTACTCTCTAAATAATAAAACGCTATAGGCAAGACAAGGCAGAAAAACTGCTCAATAAAAAAAAGAGAGAGGTTGCAATTCAGGAAGAAGTGACAGTGTTACAGCAAGCATTCTGGTAGCAAAGGAATAACCTGAAACCACCAGGCTTCTGCTCTAAGCATTAATGCTGCAAGGCATGGCAATTAGCCGAAGAAGAGGCCTGAATCATCGTGAAATAATGTTCATCTTATCACCTTTAATAGCAAGGAGTCCAAGAGTTACTGGACCTTAAACAGTAAATAAAGAGAAGAGATACATACTCAAAACCTACCAGGCAGAATTAGTCCAAATACAAATTAAAAAAAAAAAAACTACGCAAACAACAACAAAACAGGTTCATGTCGATGTAAGAAGGGTAGATTACATTTGACTAATTATGCTAGTTGAACTCTAGATGTGGGGGGGGGTCACAATCAAAGGAGTCCTGGGGCAGGAAACAAGGGGAAACTCCCTCCTTACCTCTACAGTGGATGGCTGGCTGGCAATCAAGCAGCCTGCCCCAGATAGCCATGCAACCTGAAGGTGACCTCAGGGACAGGAGCCAAATATGCCAAGAAGTAAACCGGCCCAACACCAAACGGAAAGCCACTGAGGCCTCTCAGGCCAGGGTTGTGTGTCACGCCTTTGAGCATGGTTCTGAATGATGGGAAAGGAGGATTCCAGGACCACACTGGAAACAAAATCATCTCAAACTTATCCAGCTTTTCTGGTTATTCAGGAGTGATGGTAAAACAGAAAGTACAAACTGCCAGGGTTTTAGCAGTTTTCCCATTTCCTCTAAATTTCTTGTACTTGTTCTAATAAAGTTCAAAGGTATTGGGGGGGGCAGGACACATTTAAGATGGAGACAGAACTGAAGAAAAGTTTTCCTGAGTCCCTTCCAGAATCCCAACTACAATACTTGGTGAAATGCACTTGTGGCGTGGCCCGGGAGACTAACGCACCTGCTTGAGCAGCTGCAACCATCTCTAAGTTGTCACTTAGTAAAGAAGGGTTAAAGAAGAGGGAGGACATGACAGACATGACTTCCAGGTACAAACAGTTTACTTCTAAGTCACCTCTCCGACTGACGGTCCCTCCTTTGGAGGTCAGGAAAGTTCTGGAAATGCAGCTGTCTATAGACATACAGCACATTTTTCTTTGCTCTGACAATCAGAGGTGCCTAACAGCTCAGCTAACCCAAAAGGACATCTTGGAATATGAAGCAACTTGGGGAGGAGGGTATGTCTGCACAAGGGTGGCGTGAGGACAGAGGTGGTTTAGGGGAAGGGAGGAAAATGAGCAATGCAGGGAGCTGAAAAAGAAAACAGGGTCAAAGGCAGGACTGTTTCCAGAGACAGATTTCTGTTGCTGTAGCTAAACCCTTGAGATGGCAGCGGCTTCCAACACAAGGCCAGCCACCAATGTGCACAGGCCAGCTGCACTTTTTGTCGGCCGTAAAAGAAACGCTAGTAAATCCAAGAACTTAATAACATGTGAATACATTCAGGAAGACTTAGATTATAACCAGGACTCTACTTTTAGGACTGTATACAGTAGATACAATTTGCATCACATGTAAGCAACATTTCTAAGCAACATTACAAAGCAATTGAACAGAAGAGGTAGAGTCCACCCAGAACAAATCAAGCAAGGGCTCAAAGTGGAAAATGGAAGAGAGCTTAGACATGAAGTGGAACTAAAATGTTCAACACTATTCCACACTTTTTTTTTTTTTTTTGGGTTCTTCGAGACAAGGCTTCTCTGTGTAACAGCTCTGGCCATCCTGGACTTGCTTTGTAGACCAGGCTGGCCTCGAACTCACAGTGATCCGCCTACCTCTGCCTCCCAAGTGCTGGGATTAAAGGCGTGCGCCCCCACGCCTGACTTCCACACATTTTTCTTTAACTTTACAGTGATTTCACTTCAGATAACTAAAAACAGACAACTCTACACACTATTTCAAACCTTTCAAAAAGAATTTAGAAAAAACACACACTGACTGCGGTATAGTGTATCACAGACTCTCAGACCTATTTAGCCCACTGCTGTAGATGTATGTTAGTATCTGTGTCTCCTCTAAGAGACCATACATTCCTTCAAAACAAATTATAATTACCTTTCACAGTACCTCCCATAGAGATGCTCACTAACCACAGCGTGAAACAGCAAACAGGCAAATGCACACCCACCCACAGCTACGTAGTAAGCACAAGGTGGTTCTCAAAAAGAGTACTAATGTCAGAAAGGGCCCAGTCCTTTATTCTATAGTTTACTTAGAACCAATATCTCTTACAGGATCACCCACTGGTTGTCTGTCGGCAGTAAGGCTGTGGAGATAGCCAACGTGTGCTAGGGCTGAGTTCTAGCTACCGCAAACACCCAAAACAAACATACAAAACAACATGGAGGTGATGGCAGTAGAACCTTTGGGTGTTAAAAAGAGGACAGTTCGTCTCATGGCAT
The DNA here is from genome assembly GCA_907164525.1 of Lophiomys imhausi. Lineage (NCBI taxonomy): Eukaryota > Metazoa > Chordata > Mammalia > Rodentia > Muridae > Lophiomys > Lophiomys imhausi. The sequence continues at coordinate 1,638,701 of CAJQZJ010031998.1, read as the reverse complement.
GCCACAAACTGTCAATAATATCCCTTATCCAGTAATCTGAAGATAAATATGGGCTTCATTAAACAAAACACTCACATTTCTTCGTATTCTGTGATTTTAAACCTGAAACAAAAACCTACCAGTGAAATTAAAAAATTTATACAAAACTCCAAGGAAAACATCAGTTACTTTTATAGAAATTAAAGTTCATTTCCATTAGCATAACATTTTCTTTACATTGGGCTCTGTGTTTATAATAGCTGCAGTGACTGACCGAGGCACAGTCAACAGTAAATCTCATGAACACAAGAAAATAAAAGGGGAAAATCCTTTTTATATGCAGAGACTTTTAATGAGTTTGTACTTACTCTTAATTCTTTAAATAAATGTGTTTTAGGGCTGGATGTGTTGCTCAGCTGGCAGAACACTTGTCTGGCATGCATGAAGTCTGCGTTCCCCAGAACTTCGCAAACTGGGTGTGGTGGCACACACCCTTTAATGCCCCAAGTTTGGGAAGTGGAGACAGAGAAATCAGAAGTTCAACATCTTCCTCAGCTACATAGTGAATTTGAGGCCAACCTAAGCTACATGAAGTCCCACCTTAAACAAATCAATAGAATTTTAAAATAAAATAAATGTGTTTCACAGTAAAGCAAATAGACTTAAAATCAAATCCAACTATTGATCTGGTCTTTTACATTTTCCTTCAAACAGATGTTTTGTTAATCTTAAGAAATCCTTCTGTAGTCCACATCTAGTGGAACCAGTTTTAAAGTGACATTTCCAAAGCTGGATTCTTGCTTTGAATTACGCAGTTCCTGCAGCTTTGGTAAGTTTACTGGGGCACTAAATCAGTAGTGATGCCGCCCATCTGTCTGAGTGGGCGTCCCTCACCACATCTCATTCTCAAGATCTTGACTGATGCTTCAGAACCACAGAGGGTAGTGTGCTGATCCCATTTATTTGGAGGGAGGCTGACCTTCAAGGGTGATGTGAAATTCATTAGCTATATGACATCAATTAATAAAAGAATCTGCTTTAGAGCTAGCAAGCTTTCACATAAAAGCTTTTACATGAATAAAAAAAAAATGAAGATTTGAATCTTTTTTTTCTCAAAACAAGCTTTGTGTGTCTTACCAGTATAGCTGCCTTTAGTATACATGTATGTGTAGTACTTCTGTTGAATCTTATTTGTTTTGACATATTTACTTACCACAACGAACTCTAAACTCACTAGACTGTAAACAATGTTACTTTCCTATTGATGTGCTGATATACTATGGCCAGGGCAACGTATAGAAAAAAAAACAGTTTATAGGGGCTTACAGCTTCAGAGTGAGTCAACAACCATCACGGCAGGTAGCATGGCAGCAGGTAGGCAGGCAGGGCCCTCCCTACCTGAGAGCTCACATCTTGAGACTCAAACACAAGGCCAGCCAAGAGAGAAAGCTAACTGAGAACGGTCTGGGCTTTTAAAATCTCAAAGCCAACTCCCAGTGGTACACCTCCTCTAACAAGGCCATGCCTCCTACAGCTCTGCCAACTGGGGACCAAACATTCAAATATGAGCCCGTGGGGACCATTTTCATTCAAATGACCACAGCTATGGAAATGCTTCAGCCACTGCCTTCGGGGGATGTACCTGATCTCAGACTCTCGGATTCACTCATCCCCTGGATAGGAGTTGTCTGCATACAGTCTCACTTGTCATCAACAGGCCAAACAAAACTCTATTTTGTAAGTGAAACATCTTAAATTTTCCTTCCTCTTCTGCTGGTTCCTAACATGGTATCCAAAATTCCTTGGTAAGCTGACAAGTTATAAGATTCTGAATTCTATGGCGTATTTAGTTCTCAGTAAGTGACCATGTGGCTTTGCAGCTAGTTTTATAACTTGGAATGATTAGAACTTGGCTCCCAAAGGAATTCTTGTTTTGCCCTTACAAACCTTTAAAACGTGACCTCATTTACATAGCAAACGACAGCCATGTTGGGGTGAGGGGGGACGCCCGCTCTTGCCACTGTCTCATTTAATAGCAGCCCATGCAATAGAGGGGTGTGGGTTGAAGAGAGAACTAACAACCTCAAGTTCCCATGTAAAGTCATCTTTTACTACAGTTATTAATGACAAACTTAATTGTATGTTTCTATGCTTGCCTTCTTAGCCTACAGCTTTCAAGTTCCAATCCACAAACACCTTTTTGCACCAGGAAATCAACCATGTCTACCTTGAATCATTTAAAATAGAGAGCAGTTAAGAAACTTTAGATACTACAGTTTCACAATATAAATGTTTCAAATGTTTTTAAGGTTACCTCCATTTTAAGAATGTGTGAAATAATTCCATGGGGAGAAGGGAAGGCTGGGTTCAAAAGACAGCTCAGCAGGTAGGCCAGCTGCTGCCATCTGAGTTTGAAACCTGGGATCCACATGGGAGGAACTAATGTCAGAAAGTTACCCTAGGACATACCCATGCTGTTGATTTCCAATCACATGGAGTTAGGAAACTAGCTTTGAGCACATATCATGCACACATGGAAAAAAAGATAATAATGTTTTAAAAGGCTACAAGATGCTTCTGCAAATAAAGAAGACTGGCAATCTTTATTCAATCCCTTTGACCCACATGGTAGGATAACAGAAACAACTGCCTGAGTTTTTTTCAAGTCATACACACGTATACACATATACACAAACACACACACACAATTTTTTTTCCTTAACTTTAAAAGCTACTCAGTAACCAAAACAAAAAGGGTGGTGGGGGGGATCATTAAATTTCTTGAACTTAATAGACTCTGGAAGAGTTATAAATGATATAAAATTACATTCATGTGTAATCAAGAATATTTGGGGAAATTACTTTTCTAAAGCTTCAGAGGTAATAATCCCATTAAAGTTAAGTGGGTTCAATAATTTGCTTTTATAAACAAACCAGTTTTTAAGAAAGAAAAAGTCACTACAAAATTCCACCAAAATCAGGCTGGCTAATTGCTATACCAATGCCAAACAAATATAAATGTAACAGGAAAGTTAACAAAATCAATTTACATTCTACTCAACACATATCACATCCTTGAATCAACTGTGGTGACGGTGGAGGATAAGGGGGGGAAAAAACTGTTTGAGACAGTCTCTCACAACATTGCCCAGACCAGAAGGTGAAGCAGGAGGAACACAAGTTGTGGGTCAGTCAGAGCAGTGTAGTGAAAGCCCATCTCAAAACCAAACATGAGGACCAGAATGTGGCTCCAAGATCAAGCACTTGACTCATTTTCTGGGGTTCAAATCCCAGCACTTTGGAAAAGGGGGGGGTAAGAAAGAGGAAAAGCAGAAGTGAGAAGACCCTCAACATGGCTGGGAAGTTTGGAGCCAGCAAACCACAGAGGGCTTTGGGGACCCAACCCCAAGGAAAAAAGGGGTGCTGCCGCCAGCGAAGCAATTTCTGAAGATGTTCACAGACACTATGCAAACCAGGGCAGAGAAGTCCAGGGAAATTAAATGGCTAGAACTACATGAGCAGAACCATGAAGAAAGAAAATATAGCAGTTCAGCGTCCAACACAATCTGAGGACACTTTAAATTCTCCCAGATTTTATATGCAACACCAAAGGGACCGTGTGGAAACACCTGGAAAACTGTCCTGGGAAATGGAGAATCCAAAGAAGCTGGAAAGAAACACAGCCTCATCTGGCTCCAGCTCTCGTGAGAACTAGGTGGCTTCCCTGGTCTGACTGCAGTCTTCCATGTATGCAAGAAGCTAAAGAAATCCCACAGAAGGTGGCATTGGCACACCCTCCAAAGTGTCCAATATTTGACCAAAAATTGTCAGACATATCAAGAAACAGAACCAACAGAAGACAAACCAATAATAGGAACAACTTCAGGGGGCTAGACAGAGATGGCTCCGCAGTTAAAAGTGCTTGCTCCTCTTCAGGGGGCTGAAGTTTGGTCCCCGGCACGCATGTCGGTTGGTTCACAACTGCCTGTAACTCCAGCTCCAGAGGATTCAACATCTTCTCCTGGTCTCTGAGGGAACCCATACATGCATGCACAGACACACACAGACAGAGAGAATACACATAAATAAAAATAAACCTTTTTGTCAGGCTTGGTGGTGCATGCCTTTAACCTCAGCACTTGGGAGGCAGAGGCAGGTTGATCTCTATGAGTTCGAGGCCAACCTAGTCTACAAAGCAAGTCCAGCACAGTCAGAGCTATTACACAGAGAAACCTTGTCTCAAAACACCAAAAATAAATAAATAAATAAACCCTTTTTGAAAATAAAGGCAATAAATTCACAGATGATTCAGATGCTAGGAATCACCAGATGAAGACATTATAAATCACAGAGGTTATACTGATGAAAATTCAAACCACACAAAAAAGCTTCCTTAGTACCTACAACTTTACCCTGATGGATCAAGTGCGTAGGTTGACAACTCTGAGTGGCTTTCAGTAAACAGAGCTGCACTCAGCAGCACTCATGCTGTTTGGTGGAGACAATGACATCTTTCTCACAGTGTCAACAACTACAGGGCTTCCACATAGCCCCGGCCTGCAGTGACTGTCAGCCAGCATTACGTCTCCAATGATGGCTGCTGAACATGACATTGGGATCATCCTGTTCCAGGATCAAGTCCTGTCTGCTCCCCTATCAATGTAGCAGAACCACATTGCTATCACATCTAAAAACAGATCCAGTGGGAAGAATCAGGTCTATTTTTGTGAGGCTTTCAATCACCAGCAATTTACTCTGAGACTACTGATGCATCTCAGAAAAGATATTTTAAAAGCAGAGAAAAGTGTTTACTGATGTATACGCTGCCTCCTTTCCCTTTAAAATAGCAGCTCATGGGGACATACAGAGGCAAGGTAACCAGCTTTCCTTTGGCTGATGGGCAGTACACCTCGTCCACGCAGGTCTTGAGTTCACAAGAGTCTGGAGACACACTCAATCGCTCTTTCTAGTGGCTTGCAAAGGCTAAGAGAAGGATAAACCCACGATTCAAAAGGAATGTGTGTCTGTATGCCTTTATAGGATGTGTGAGCACCCGTGAGCCAGACCTAATTATAAAACATTTCCCACAGCATTTGCAGCTCTCCACCGTGTGTCTTCAGATTGCATCACATCTGCACGGGATGCTACAGGCTGCGGCGGAAACAACAGCCCTGAACTGGACAAAGTGGGAAAGTGATGTGATGGGGCCAGGAAAGGCACAGCCACGGGTGTTAGCCACTTGCATCATTTTTGAGATAAATATTCCAAAAACAACAATTGCTCCTTTCAGATTCAGGGGATGGCCACTATGGGGGAAATAAAATGCCCAACCTCAAGTGTCCCTTCTACTTCCTGGATCTTAGACGTTCCCCGGAGCTACATTTCCATCCATGTTGATGTTAGATAAATAAAATAAAATCAGCACTGAACTTTCCGCTTCTAAGAATTTGGTCATAGAGCACAGCTGAGCAGCCAGGAGGAAGAGGAAAGGCCCTGGGGCTGGGAATCTGCAGATGGGAGAAGACAGGAGGGAAGGAGAGACTCACAAGGCTGCCCAGCTCAGCGTCTGGTCAAGAAGCTGCAGCTGAAGGAGCAAGGGGGCCACAGGACAAAGTCTGCTGTGTGGATCCAAGGGCAGAAAGGACATGAACTGGGTTGTTATGGCCTCAGCAACCAGGTCGGTAGGATGCTCATATCTAGGAGGGAATCCTTTGGAGCCACTGGCTCTGGGCCCATAGTCAAAGGTATGACTCCATCTCCAGAGGAGGAGACTTGAAATCAACAGTGCAAGAACCTAGGGAGAAGCTCCATTCTGGCTAAGGCTTGTCACAAGAAGCAACACTGAGGACAAAGGCTGGTGTCAGCACTACAGGCAGATTCAATGTACAATTCCCAAGGACGACCAGCTCCACACATGGTCAAACATCTTCTTCAAATGGTCTAGTGCTTGCAGAGGCCATCCTCCAGTGCATGAGAAATCATCTCTGGATCACTTATAGTACCTGACAGCAGGGAAATACTGGGAAAATAATTCTTGTCCATGTTGTTTAGGAAATAACAGCAAGGAAAACTAGGTCTGTATATGTTCAATACAGATGATTTTCTTTCTTAATATTTCTCATCAGCAGTTGGCTGAGTCCAGATGTAGCACTACGGGTATACACTGCCTGGTATACAATGCAGGCATGAAACCTAGTGCAAGCTCTGAACTCACTCGGTTGGAAGGATGGAATGAATGGCAGTGACCAGCAAATTCTCTCTGAGGAGACTGAGCTTTCAAGTTACGCTGGAGCTTGCTGTGATCAAATCAAACAGACACCATTTCTGAATCCCCCACACCCTACGGCGCAGGAGGTAAATTTAAAAATCATAACTTCAAACTTCGTTGGTTCCTTTTCTCAGTACTCTAACAAGAGACAGCTTTAGAGAGGCAGGAGAGGCAGGATTTACTCTGCTCACATTTAAGGTTACAATCGTCATAGTAGGCAGCAGGAGCTTGCACCCATCTGGGCAGCTCAGGGAACGGAGGCAGGAATATGCAGTCTTTCTGACTGACATTTTCAGCCCGGAGCCTGGGCCCACAGGGGAGTAACTGCACAATTTCAAGGTAGGCCTTCCCTCCTCAGTTAAACCTCTCGGAAATGGCACTGGAAGACATGCCACTAGGTGTGGGTCCTCGGCGATCCCTAACCCAGGAAAGCTGACAGGAGATATTAACCATCGTATCAGCTACCAAAGAAAAGTGAAAACAGTCTGATCAAGACCGTGTATTAATCTATGCCACAGCAATAGCTTAGGTGAACAATGCCAGTGGGAAGCGTACACAGCATGGTCAGGAAACTGTTTCTGACAGTTGGAATAAAAAGGAAAATGCTAAAGTAAAAGTGGGACATAGATAAAACTAAAAAAAAAAAAAAAAAGCTTTCGAAGGTCAACTTGGGGGATGGAGACTGTGAGGAAAAAGATGTTTACAACCAGGACTTAGAAAATCTATTTAGTAGCAGCAATGAGGAGGCTGAAGAAGAGAGCTCAGAGCCTGTGTCTACACCAGCTCCTGGTTCTGAGAAGCACAAAGTGACTCACCAGAAGCCACTGCATCCTCTCCAGTAGTGTCACTACACGGGTGACTAAAGGGGAGAAAGTCAATCAAGGGTAAAGGGACAGACACAATGAGAACTAGAGTGTACCGCTTGGCATACAGAGGAGACAGACAAGCCCTCAGTTAACAGGAGGGCAAGAGGCAGCACCCAGCATCTCCATAGAGGCACTGTTTGCAATGCTGCTGCAGCTATCTATAAAGACAGGTAGAGCTGAGCCAAAAGGCTAAGGAAATCAAGCCAGGTAAGCAAGAAGATAGTCCCAGGAATACACTCATCTCAATTCAAAACATCTTTAATCTTTCTTAAACATGAATTCCATTGTCAAGCTCTTTCTCCAGTGGAGCATTTGGTAGAGTAAAAACCCTACAAACCACTCAACGTTCATACAGTGTCACTGCTGACAAACTAAGGAGTGCATAACACTGTGTGGATTTTGACTTTATCAACAGTGCATACACTGTACGTAAATACAATGCAAAACATGCATACAAGCAATTCTTTAGGACAACGATGAGAACACAGGAAGACAATAATTTTGAATTACCCAGACCTATGTTTGAATCAAATGCTTACTATAGTACAGCCCTAGTGCTGCCTGTGTACCTTCGAGCATGGGTGCTTACTGTTATGAGTTTGTAAGCAGCCACAAAATGGCTGCAGTGTAGCTAAGTAACTAAAGTAGAAAAACAACTCTAAGAAATGTTATGACCAAAAAGTAGAAAACATTCCTAAGAAATGTTTTGATAAGCTTGTTTTGAAGAAGGTGTTTGTGAAGTGAGGCTCTGTAGTAAACATTTTGCTAGCTACTGATAACCAGATGGCAGTGACACCGCGTCACTAAGCATTGCATCACCAGAGAGAATAAGAACTGAGGAAAGCACGACCTCCTGACTCCCGCCCTCACCATGGCCTGCTAAGAGGACAGCGGACCAGACCGAGCCCGAACTGCGCAACAGACTAAGAATGATACCAGACTTGACCACACCAGATCACCAACTCATCTGACCAGATCCTCGCGGTCAAGCACCCTTCATGGTCAAGCAATAGCTCGTGCTCCAGACCCAGACTAGGAGCACCGATCCCTAGCTTCAAGGGACTATTGCAGATCGGGACTGATCCCGAGAAACAGGTCGTAGTTTGAATGGACTGAGAAATACTCTTTATGTCTCACTTAGATACTAAGTCAAATGCTATACTTTTACGTTAGCATAGTAATCCTAGCAGTTATATTTATTGTATGTGTAGGGTGATATATATTGTGGAACCTGAATTGCTTGTGTCTGCTGAGGGCCTTGAGGCCCCTCACCCCGCTGAAGTGATAACCTGGCAATAAAAAAAAATGTGTTTGAACACAGCCCACTTGCCTCAGTCGGTCTCTCTCTCAGTCCGTGGCACAGACACGGTAGACAGGGGAGCCACAGGCTCACTGTCCTGCCATTTGGTCTCTCTCTCAGTCCGTGCACAGACACGGTAGACAGGGGAGCCACAGGCTCACTGTCCTGCCACCAGATTCAACTGGTGAGCTGCCTGTCCAACCCAAGTGCTCGCGTCACTTACACACTCAGAAGTTTAGAAGCCTTCCTCTTCTCGCCCTCACAAGTGCCTCCCTCTCAAGCAAGAAGTTCAAAGCCCATGCAAATCTGTAAAGAAAGGTACCTAAACCTTAGTGTGACTGTGACGTCAAAGGTCTTCACATTCAAACTTCAAAGCCACCCTCTCTAAGCTCTGAGCCTCCAGGATGCCTTCACTTAGTTTGTCATGAGTTAAGTTTTTAACAGGACGTATGGATAACATCCCACACAGAAAAATCATTCAGTAAGAGCTGTCTTCCTTCTCTCCTCCTACTATGTCATTCTGAAAGCACTTTCTCACACTCTCATCTTCTTGTGGCTTTCCTCTTCTCTGCCTAAGCAGTTATCCATACACTCTAAGGGCACTATCAGCTTACCTCTCTCCTTCCAGCAGGCAGGTGCCATTCAAGGACCAAAGCCTTCACCTATCACCATCTTTGTATGTGCTGTCGTGTATCTAGCATGTAGTACATGATCAGTAAATGTTTCTTGTCTCAATTCATTCTGGTTAACATTTAGATGAACTGCTCTTTTCAGCCTGGGTTGGCTTCGTCCTAAATCCTTAGTCATGAGGCCTATCAGTGTTACTTACGTCAGATGTCAGGGCTAAAGTACATCCCGTGCATATGTTCATCCACTCGCTCAGTTCAGAGGAAAGCAGAGTCCAAGTAGAGCCGTCACTTTTTCTTTTATTTTAATAATTTATTTTTTATTTCTTCAAGTTCCATCTCAATCACAATCCCCTCCCTACTCCCCCCTCCAGTCCCACCCTTCCACCCTCCTATCTTCCTTTTTTTTTAATAATTAATTTTTTACCCCTCCATATTCCCCCCTCCAGTCCCTCCCTTCCCCCCTCCTCCCCCTCAGCCCCACCATCCTCTTCCCTTCTTTTTTTTTTTTAGTTTAAGGTATTTATTTTTCCCCCACAACAGCTCTCCCTTTCAGTCCAAAAAATGGTTCTTTTTCTTATAACTATAAATACAATACAAAACAACAGAAATAAATAGGCCACAATTATAAGAGTTATATGGCTTAGCATACATTCCCAATGTCCAGTCCATATGTATTTGGCCCCTGACTTTAACATTCTACTATCTAACCATCTCCATGAGTTTAAAGTTCTATATCTAACTCAGCTTTCATACTAACTTGCCTCATCACTTTTTCTAGTGATTAAGTCTTCCTGGAACACACCCATGTTCCCTCGTTTACATAGCATCTGAGCCACTGCTGTGTTCAATGTTTCAATGACAAAGCAGAGCTCTTTGTACTCTTTTTTTTCAGAGTACAGACCAGGTCTAAAAACATGAATGTGTTTGCTATCTAGCCCTTTACAGAACTATTCACTGACCTCACCATTCCTTGAATCCACTCAGTGAGTCAACAATCATAAAATACTTACTATTCACCCATTTCTGCCTTTGGGCTTTGGGTTTTTCATGAAGAACAAATAAATACAGCTCTGTTCCTCACACAAGCCAGCAAATCAACAAAACACACAAGCTGCCAAGAAACCAAGTAAAGACTATTATAAAATGAGATAATCAACAAATTAAAGAGAATGTTCTAGATAGTAACAACTATGAGTAGGGTGAACAGGGAATTTTCTCCAGGAAGATGAAATGTAACCCTACCATGAATCACTCGGGAAGGAGAAGAGAGGCCAGGCCAGCACAGGATCCAACATGAACCTAGCTATGAGGAAGAAAGGCACCTAATGTGTTCAGAGGAGGTGAAGCCAGAGCATAGAAGCCAGAGGGTGACACTGCCTATCATGAAGAGTAGGCGGGCTCACACCAAGGACCACCTCATAAGTTATCTCACAAAATGAATGCACATTTTAAAATTTCTAAAGTATATTTTTATTATAAAAGTGGTAAATTATATGAGCTCATATTTCAGATTCACATGGGGGGCCTCCCCCACATCAGCCTCTGATTTTGTAGGTGACGTACATAAAGATAGATAAGAAGGAGGCGCTTGGTTTGCTGTTTCCCATGGCTCAGGGGAGGCAAGGATGAGAGAGTGCAAATCAGACCTGTGCTGCCCCATCTTCCAGGGCTGTAATGACAGCAGCAAAGGGGCTCTGCCTCTAATCACATCTGCTGCTCCTGAGGAAGGGCCTGCTCCCCAACAATATCTTAACATTCTTGAGCACACTGATGATTGACTACCACACCACAACTGTGACTCATAAAGCATTCAGCTTCTCAGACAAAGCAAATACTGTAGAGACCATTCTCCCAGCTCCACACTGACACATCTTATCACGCACAGATTTATTAGCCTTCCCTCGTCAACAAAGCATATTAACTAATCCACATAATACAAACACAAAAGTGAAGTTTCCTTCCAGTGGTACCTGAACAAGGGTAAAAAGACATGATGGGCTGGTATTATTAAAAGAAAATGGAGCTTTGTTTTTAAAAAAAAAAATCACTGTTATGTTACAAATAAAAAGTACTTACTCCTTTGTATCAGAGTACCAAACCCCAATGAACCACTAACCACCTTCCATTTGCCAAAAGTTCTCAGGATGTCAAACATGGTTCTGAGATTCTAAATTAATGGTTCTCAACCTTTGGGTCAATGGGTATGGAGGAGATCAGACAACACTTTCACAGAGGTGGTCTATATGATTCCTAATAGCAGCAAAATTACAGTTATGAAGTAGCAACAAAAATAATTTTATGGTTGGGGGGTCAGGGGGGTCACCACAACATGAGGAACTGTATTAAAAGGCTGCAGCATTAGGAAAGTTGACAACCACTGCTCTAAATGTTTATAAAACATTATTGTAAATGTAAAAGGAAATAAGAGAGAGAGAAAGAACAATTACGGACAGCAACTCCAACTTCCTTCCAGTAGTCCACTGAGGAGTAATACATGTGTCTGATGAGCTACCTATCAACTGGGCCCTGCTGACATGTGGCCACCTGCTCTGGTCTGCTGTCCCTAAATGTTCAGACAGTCTTGGTTGTATTTATTGGGAAATTATCACATAGTCACAAGCTTTAAAGAAGGGCTTTGGAAATCCTGCTGAGTGGAGTTCATGGATTCTACCACCTGAGCCACTCCTGCTGTGCTGACAGACAAGGAGCCAGTCCTCTGAAACAAATGTATGCTAATGTTCCTCTGCTGCCAACAGAAGACATCAGGATGCTTAGTGGGGCTTCCCCAACCATCTGCTGTAGAGTCTTTGAATGCAACACTGTAGTAAGTGGTGGGAACTGCACTAGAAAAGCTCTTGAAAAGCAAAGCTGTTGGCCTTGCTGTAACCTGCAACTGCTGTGCCTTAATTTTTTCCAAATAATTATTTAGGCCTGGAGGTTTGGCTCAGTGGTAGATTGCTGGCCTAGCATGTGCCAGGAATTAAGTCTATCTCCTGCAACATCGAGAAAGAAAAAAAGAGGAGAAAAAGAAAGAGTATTAACTGTTTAGTCCATAAACAGACACATAAAAAGCCCGCAAACCTCAGATTCCTACTCCTGACAAAATAAAGAGACAAGTACTTCAGAATATTCATTAGAAAGCATGTATGCATAAGAGCTGGAGAGAGGGCTCAGCAGTTAAGAACATTTGCTGCATAATCATGAGGACTGAAAGTCCCATCAGCGTCCATGAGGCAAGCTGGGCCTCCTGCAAAGGCTTGTACCTCCAGATGGTCCAGCACCCAAACACACACAGGAACAGACAGACACACACACACACACACACTCACACACATGCACACTACACACACTCACACACATGC
>CAJQZJ010031998.1:1602077-1620617 GCA_907164525.1 Lophiomys imhausi | reverse complement strand
TACATCAGAGGATAACTATCCTACAATCCACACACCCAAATAGACAGAAACCTAGCATATCTATCCTAGGAAAAATTCTACCCACCAATGAGTCATGGAATCTGCTGCAGGTTAGTGGAACCCCACACCCTAGATGGTGTGCCTTGTCAAGCTCCAGTACGAGTGTAAGCTCTTGGGCCTCACATGATGCAAGATCTGAGGGAGTATGATATGTGAGGACCCACCTCATCTGAGGAGAAGGAGAGTACCAAGTAGAGGAACAAGGAGGGAGGGAGGGAGGAAAGGAGGGAGGGAGGGAGGAAGGGAGGGAGGGAGGGAGGGAGGGAAGGAGAGAGGGAGGGAAGGAGAGATGAAGGGAGGGGCCAAGAGGGGAGGAGGGAGGAAACTATGTTCTAGAAATAAATAATACTTTTTTAAGAAAAGAGTTAATAAGCTTAAAAATATAATAAAAATACAATATAAAATTTTCAAACTATAATTTACCTTACTGGCATGAAAAGAAAATGGCCTTAATTTCAGATTAGAATGTTAGACTGCAGGTGGCTACAGAGATTACACAAACTTGATAGCAGCTTAAAAATTTTCTTTGTTTTTTGGGGTTTTTTTTTTTGTAGAGGTATAGGCTATTTCCATGGTTTGGCATTAAAAAGCAGGTAACAGGTTTAAAACACTGTAAATAAATTAAAGGTGACAGCTGTTCAACCTGGTTTTACAAACCTCCAAGAGTTGAAAAAACTTAGAGCTAAGGTAAAATAATGCATGGTGTTAGCCCATGCCTTACCTCCAGCAGAGACAGGAGGATCACTATAGAGTTAGTTGTCTTATAAATTCTAGAGTTACAAGAAACAGGGTGGTGATGGTGCACACCCTTAGTCACATCATTGGGGAAGAATACACCCTTAATCCCAACACACTAGAGACAGAAACAGGCAGATCTCAGAGCTCAAGGCCACCTGATACAAAACAAGCTCTAAACAGAGAAAAACTTTGATCCAGGAGTGGAGGAGCACATCTTTAATCCCATCAGATGGAAACCACATGTCTTTGATCCCAAAACTTACAATGCAGAGACAGGCACATAGGATTTGGAAAGATTTAAGTTTAAAAGCTACTTACAAAAGGCAGGCTGCAATTCAAACAAATTGTCTTTTGAGATCTCAAAATATATACACTAAAGGTTTGTTTAGCTCCAAAATATCAAAATAATTTCTTCTTTAATCCGGATTGAAAGGTAATACTTTATATATTATCAAAAAAACCAAATTTTCTCCAGGAAAAATATTACCTGACCCCCCCCCCAAAAAGGTAATTGTCCCAGAGTTAGGATTAGGGCAGGGCTCTGTTCTTATCTTTCCAGGAGATTTAAAGCATCCATTCAAGGTATCCAGGGACAACTGGACAACGGAAACCTCAGCAGAAAACAGATCAGACACCAAAGAAGACGAGTGGCCTTGCAGACTTCTTCAATAGCAGTTTCCTCAAAAGTCAATAACCACAACAACTCAAAATTGCTAAGATCGTTCAGCTCCACAGACTACTCCAGCCAGATCTTCAGTAAAGTTCTGAAGATCAGCTTCTGTCTATGAACTTCGTAGGACATCTAAATAGCTGAGCACAAAGGGACTGAACATCAAATGATTCTATTAACATTTTTAACCATTTTTCCATTCTTATTTGGGCCCCAAACAGGTTTACTACGTCCCAAACCAACAGGAAGTCATTTTAAGAGAACAACGTCCCATCCCCAGAAGGTGGGGAGGGTGTTCTCCCCCTTTGGTTATTTGATAGATAATAGAAAATTTTGTTATTTAGGGGAAAAGACTACAAGCTGTTAAATGGTCTTGTTAAATGGGTTTTGGAGGTTAGACCCAGGGACTTCTCTCTTTTGCTTTTCTGTATCCTCCTTTCTCTCCTATATAGGAGTGAACAGACTTGAGAAAAATGGGACATAGACATAGTATAGGAAAGAACAAGAAAAAAGGACAGATTATTGAATATAGCCTTATACCTTTGTATACTGATACAAAATTAATATTATATTTGGCCAAATTGGTATTGATCATTGTATATTAATGCAAAATTAAGATTGTATAGGGCTACATCGGTATTGATCTTTGTATATTGATACAAAATTAAGATTATATTTGGCCACAATGGTATTGACCCTTGTATATTAATGTAAAATTAAGATTGTATTGGGCTACATCGGTACTGATCTTTGTATATTGATACAAAATTAAGATTATATTTGGCCACATTGGTATTGATCTTTGTATATTGATACAAAATTAAGGGTAACGCTTCTTAAAGGTATTGTTCGTAGTAATACTTAAAAATGAAATGTTAAGTTTTGACCTCTCGCTACCAACCAACATAAACTGTTTAGGATAATTAAGAAACGGAAACTAATAGTCATGAAAACGTGTCATTTTGTTAGTTACTATGACAGTCTATCACAGTTATTTTCTAAGCTACTCAGAAATCAAGTTGCTAAGAGACAAGCAATATTTGCTTATCTAAATATAAGAGATAGATAGGGCATCTTCAAAAACCTCAAGAGATCTGCAGAATATGGCATTCAAAGATGTTTTCTTAAGATTTTTTGATATCGAGACATGTCAGCTCCTGACAGCACCCCCTATTCTACTCCAAGTAGAAGATGAGCATCGAAGAATCTCCAGTGGGAGATGATTGAATTGGTGGTAAGCCATTCTCTTGGCAAGAAAAACCACTTGCTTCAACTGTAGACAGACTTCTGTCCAAAAAGAACAAATCTTGGAAGCAGATAAGTCGACAGCCTAGCTCTGCCAAGACAGGGTAGGTAAGTCCTTCATAATTCCTGCTCTGCAACCAATGTCTGTCAGAGAAATGGGGCCAAATGGCTGAAGATTGATGCTGTAATGTATGGAGAGAAAATGGGAACTGTCCAGGCAGCCACTGGTATGTCATTTTTTAGTTTTGGAAGCTGCAGGCCCTGCACTTCCTATATAATCAGATATATTTATCCCTCTCAGTTCTCTGAGGTGGTTGAAGAATAGATAGCTAGAGTCTCATAGTTAAATTTTGAGTTGTTTAGGAATCAAGAGGGTGTTCTGGATCTAAGAAGATATTTTTAAAATTATGAGGCAAGTTAGTATGAAAGCTGAGTTAGATATAGAACTTTAAACTCATGGAGATGGTTAGATAGTAGAATGTTAAAGTCAGGTGCCAAATACATATGGACTGGACATTGGGAATGTATGCTAAGCCATGTAACTCTTATAATCGTGGCCTATTTATTTCTGTTGTTTTGTATTGTATTTATAGTTACAAGAAAAAGAACCATTATTTGGACTGAAAGGGAGAGCTGTTGGGGGGAAAAATAAATACCTTAAACTAAAAAAAAAAAAAAAGAAGGGAAGAGGATGGGGGGGTTGAGGGGGAGGAGGGTGGAAGGGTGGGACTGGAGGGGGGAGTAGGGAGGGTATTGTGATTGAGATGTAACTTGAAGAAATAAAAAATAAATTATTAAAAAAAAAGAAATAATGGAAAAAACCCCCTTCACAATAGCCACAAAAAAACATGAAATACCTGGGGGTAACTCTAACCAAGCAAGTAAAGGACCTGTACAACAAGAACTTCAAGCCCTTGAAGAAAGAAATGGAAGAGGCCTTTAGAAGATGGAAAGATCTCCCATGCTCATGGATAGGTAGGATCAACATAATAAAACTGGCCATCCTACCAAAACCAATATATAGATTCAATGCAATTCCTATCAAAACACCACCACAATTTTTTTTTTTTTGGTTTTTCGAGACAGGGTTTCTCTGTATAACAGCTCTGGCTGTTCTGGACTCGCTTTATGTCGGGAGCCGCAATTGCCATTACAAGATGGCGCCGGCTTCCTGCTTCCTGGTTCTTCACGGAGGTGCTGTGCCGGTGTGCGCATGCGCAAGGCGCGTTTCTTGGCACTGCGATCTCATGCTAATTAGGTGATTCCGTATGAGCCAATGAGGGTTCGACAAGTCTCCCTATGTGCTATATAAGCGGCCGCTTGCCGGAGCTCGGAGTCCCTCTCCACCATGCTATCTAAAAGAGCTGTTCAATAAATGCTGTCAGAAGAATCCTGATTGTGTGGCGCTTTCCTTATCGGCGAGGCGGGCGCGACATCTGGTGCCGAAACCCGGGAACGAGGCCGAACATCTCGGGAGCTCCGGTCCAGCTACGAGGGATCCTGTAGGCTCGACAGAGGATTCAGAACTGACGGCGGAGGAAGTCTAGACGCTTTTCTGCAAGGTATGGTGGATCCCCTTTGGCTGGCTCTTGTTCTTCCTGTTTGGGCGGTAGTGGTCATTACGTGTTGTTTTTGTCCTAATTGCCATTAACAAGGGAAGGAGTGTACCTGTCCTCCCTGTTTACCGGAACCGTAAGCCACAGGTAGATACCTGTGCAGGTTCGCCTTGTCCTGTAAATAAAGGACTATGGGCAATCAACAGATGAAGCCGCTCCTTTCAGCAATGCGGGCGTTGTTGAAGGAACGCGGACTAAAAGTTCCTGAAAGAGTTCTATGCAATTTTCTAAAAGAAGTAGATCGAGTTGCTCCATGGTTTGTCTCGACCGGATCCTTAACCAAAGGGTCCTGGGAAAAACTTGGAGTTGATTTCAGTAATGAAAAGGAAGGAGGGAGACTTAGACCAGGAACGTGGCCACTGTATAAAATGATTAGAGTTTGTATTGACGACTCTAGATGTCAAAAACAGGTTCGGGAAGGACAGAGAGCATTAGCAGATCATCAGGATAGCCTATCAGAAGCAGAAAAGGAAAAGAGCGCTAAGATTAAAATTAAAAAGAGAATAAACAGAAGTAAAGAAATGACAAAAGAAAAGGACAAATTGTATCCTGTCCTTGAAGAGTTTAAGAATTTAAGGGTTGGAGACTCGTCCTCAGAGGAGACCTCTACAGAGGGTGAGGAAGAGAAAGAGGATTCAACATCTTCCTCGTCAGAGGAGGGTGTATTGGATTCAGATGATCAAGCTGAGTTAGAAGAAGAGGCAGCTCGATATGAGGCTGAGCGGTATCGGCCTGACCCATATGCTTCAGGGTCAGTTCCGTCTGCCCCGCCATTAAAAGAAGTAGTAAAAAAAAAAAAAAAAAACCGGGATTCACATCCCTCGTCTGGTTCTAAAACAGGCATTGGTTGTTATGTTGTTAATAATGTTCCTACTCAAATCAAATTTATACCTCACCTCAATTAGTAGAATGTGCTATAGTAGCTATAGTATTACAAAGATTTCCTGAGCCTATAAACATTATCTCAGACTCACTTTATGTTGTTGGAGCTGTAAAACAACTTGAAGTAACCGATTTTATTCATCCTAAAAGCGCTGTTACTGAGGTGTCTTAGACTCACTTTATGTTGTTGGAGCTGTACAACAACTTGAAGTAACCGATTTTATTCATCCTAAAAGCGCTGTTGCTGAGGTGTTTATAGACATACAAAGACATATTAGAAACAGACATCATCCATTCTTTATTCAACATATGAGGGCACACTCATTGCTCTAACTTGTCTAAGATTTTATCTCAACAGTTGCAACAAAATAGGACTGCGGAATTTGATGAAACCATGAGAAGGCTACGAGTAGCTATCATTCAAATTAACTCCACTCGTTTGGATCTGTCCCTAACAAAAGGATTGGCTTCCTGGCTTCGGTCGGCTTTCTCCTACTTTAAGGAATGGGTGGGAGTCGGGTTATTCGGCTGCCTTTTAGCGGGGGGAATGTTGATTACCCTCTGGTTGCTCTACAAATTTAAAAAACAACACAACAGAGATAAAGTGCTAATCACTCAGGCCTTACTTGCCGTGGAACTTGAAACCTCTCCTAGAGCTTGGTTAAATATGCTAAAACAATGAGACACTGTCATCATAAATTTGTCCTGAGGGCTCGTGTTCCCATTGCACCAGGCGTTCTGATGACAGTCCTGTGTGCCTCCCAGGGCTCGTGTTCCCATTGCACGGGAATTCAGGCACACAGGGTCTCAAGTCCATTTAACTACCTTGATCGCTTCACTGGTAGAACGGTGGGCTTGATCGGTGACAAAGTGGACTGTTGTGTTTTGCTATTTAATAAAGAAGGGGGAGATGTCGGGAGCCGCAATTGCCATTACAAGATGGTGCCGGCTTCCTGCTTCCTGGTTCTTCACAGAGGTGCTGTGCCGGTGTGCGCATGCGCAAGGCGCGTTTCTTGGCACTGCGATCTCATGCTAATTAGGTGATTCCGTATGAGCCAATGAGGGTTCGACAAGTCTCCTTATATGCTATATAAGCGGCCGCTTGCTGGAGCTCGGGGTCCCTCTCCACCATGCTATCTAAAAGAGCTGTTCAATAAATGCTGTCAGAAGAATCCTGATTGTGTGGCGCTTTCCTTATCGGCGAGGCGGGCGCGACAGCTTTATAGACCAGGCTGGCCTCGAACTCACAGAGATCCGCCTACCTCTGCCTCCCAAGTGCTGGGATTAAAGGCGTGCGCCACCACCGCCCGGCGATCCAACACAATTTTTTATAGACTTGGAAAGAGCTATTCTCGATATCATATGGAACAACAAAAAGCCCAGAATAGCTAAATCAATCCTGTACAATAAAAAAACATCTGGAGGTATCACCATCCCAGATTTCAAGCTGTACTACAGAGCAATAGTTGTAAAAACAGCATGGTATTGGTATAGAAACAGACCAGTAGATCAATGGAATCAAATTGAAGATCCAGAAATATACCCACACACTTATGGCCACCTAATTTTTGACAAAGAAGCCACAACAGCACAATGGAAGAAGGACAGCATCTTCAACAAATGGTGCTGGTCCAACTGGATGTCCACTTGTAAAAGAATGAAATTAGACCCATACTTATCACCTTGTACAAAACTTAAGTCCAAGTGGATCAAAGACCTTAACATAAGGCCGGTCACACTAAATCTACTAGAAGAAAAAGTGGGAGAAACCCTCGAACTAATTGGTACAGGCGACAACTTCCTGAACAGAACACCAACAGCTCAGGACTTGAGATCAACAATCAATAAATGGGACCTCATGAAACTGAAAAGCTTCTGTAAGGCAAAAGACACTGTCATTTCAACAAAACGGCAGCCTATAGACTGGGAGAAAATCTTCACCAACCCCACATCTGACAGAGGGCTAATATCCAAAATCTACAAAGAACTCAAGAAATTAAATGCCAAGAAACCAAATAATCCAATCAAAAAATGGGGGACAGAGCTAAATAGAGAATTCACAAAGGAAGAATCCCTAATGGCTGAGAGACACTTGAAGAAATGCTCAACATCCTTAATCATCAGAGAAATGCAACTCAAGACGACTCTGAGATTCCATCTCACACCTGTCAGAATGGCTAAGATTAAAAAGCTCAAATGATAGCACATGCTGGTGAGGGTGTGGAGAAAGGGGTACCCTACTCCATTGCTGGTGGGAGTGCAGGCTTGTGCAACCGCTATGGAGGTCAGTCTGGCGATATCTTTGAAAACTTGGAATAGCTTTGCCTCAGGACCCCGCCATACCACTTCTGGGTATACACCCAAATGCCTCTTCACGGAATCATAAGGAAGTTTCCTCATCTATGTTTATAGCAGCCTTATTTGTAATAGCTAGAAACTGGAAACAACCCAGGATGTCCCTCAACCGAAGAATGGGTTAAAAAAACTGTGGTACATCTACACAATGGAATATTATTCAGCTATCAGGAACAATGAAATTATGCAATTTGCAGCCAAATGGATGGAACTAGAAAAGTTCATCCTAAGTGAGCTAACCCAGACTCAGAAGGATGCATATGGCATCTATTCACTTATAGTAGGATTTTAGCTATATAGTAGAAGGTATCGATACTAAAACTAACACACCAAAGGGAACTTGGACATATACTTTTTATTTTTTATTTTTATTTTTTATATATTTTTTATGTTTTTTTCTATTTTTTAGTCTTTTTTATCTATTTTTCTGCTTATTTGTTTGTTTGTTTAGTAGTTCTCTCTCCCGGGCAATGAGACACTTTTCACTGGTGGTACTGCCTCATAGACCCCCAATGAATGAAGAGGCTCTTGGCCCTCATACGACCTCTCAACTGAGATGAGTGACTGTTATATAAGGACACCCCACCCCAGAGAAATGGGATGGAAGAGTTAAGAGGTAAAGAAAAAAAAAAGAAAAAAAAAAAACTGGGTGTATATCGGCCAGCACAGCCTTTGTCAATGGCATGACCACCATACAAATGCCAAATTACAAATCTTAGAGTCCCTGGTAAGTGCCACGTCCCTTGCCTCTTACACCCAGTCACCCTGTCTGGTCATCTCCTAGTGCATCCTGAACAAGTCATTCCTGCGTCCACAGTGCCACCAATATGCGAGTCTGAGCCATTATGTTCTCCTATCTGAACAACTCCCTAACTTGTCACAGCGTGATCATGTGCTCCTGCTCTCTGGTTACAGAATATTAAAGAAAAATCTTTACATGTGTGTACACATGTGCACATAACATAGAAATATCATTGACCAGATACATATCAGTACTCCTTGGAAGATCCACAAGAAATAACTAAGGAGACAGTCATTTGTTAACTATTCCTGACCAAAAAATGTTTCATGTGCTTTTACCCCAAAGCATAAAAATTAACAAGTAGTGGGCTTTATTGTGATATGGCCAACCCCGAAAGAACTTATAACTACTCATAACCAAAATGAGAAAAGAGCTTCCATGTATGCACAAAGTAATCAACCAGATGGTACCACATAAAGAATATAAGTCACTATGAGTTAATGCCACAAAAAAAAAAAAATAAGGCAAAAAGGAAGTTATTCAGCTGTGTGTCCACCAGGCTCCAGTAAAGAGCACCAACCCGAAGTCACACAGATGGCAATGCTGAAATCCCCTCATGGACCACAAAACAAAAAGAGAAAATGGGCTTGTAGGAAAGGGAGAGGACAGGGATGGAAGAGAGATGTGAGCATGAAGTTGAGTAATGAGAATGCACCGGATACATATTTAAAAGTTTCAAAGGAAAAAAATCTAATCAAAATGAGGCTACTTGGTTGGTTAGCTTATTTTTCTCTTTTTAAAATTTATTTAAATTTTCATACATGAACATGTGGTATGTTCCACATGCTCCCCCTTTACCCACCTGCCTCAGGCAAAGGTTACTTGGGATTTGAGTTGTGTTACTAAAGATGAAAAGAGAAGGAAAAACAAAGACCGCATAGGAAGCTGGAGCATGCTATGGGAGGAGACTCGATCTCCAACACTTTTCAAAAAGACATAAACAGAAACAGCATACAACAAAACGTAAACCACTGCAAGGGAAAAGCTATGGATGTTGGTACCCAGGGAAGCAGGTGTGTATTCACAGACTCAACACCATGTGTGCATGGGTTTGAATGGAAGGAAGGGCAGTAAAAGACCAAAGAAACTGGTGTGATTACCCAACAGATTTGTGTTTTTAAAAGGATAAGGTTGGCTGCTCTGAGGAGAGCAGGAAATGGAGGACAATGGAAGCAGAGGAAAGGACCCAGACTGGACAGGATCTGTGCCACCTTCAGTATTTTAAGTATACACCTGTACCAAGTCTCGATACGCCGAGTATCATGAGGACTATCTCAGATGACTCGTTCAGACACTGAGTCTTAGACATGCTTACAATTCAAGGTCATTTAACTGGCAACTGTCCTAACAGGTCAGAAGGAGATTACATGATCCAAGCAAGGCTTCAGAACTCAGTAGCAGGAGAGGTTAACTGAAGGCACACACGAGGTGAGCAGAAGTAGACTAGCGTGAGAGCTCTAAATTCAAGACAGTGTTAAATGGAAAGGAGGTTTTAAAGTGGAGAAGAGCTGCTAGGAGTTGAAGATAAGTCTAATCTTAGCCATGAAAAGTCTAGTGGTCCCCAAAGCAGGAAGTAAGGGGCATATGTCTCCATCTTGGATTCTGCTTTAAGCGTCTTTTTTGCTTGAAAAAATACATTGTCTAGTTGCATTTCTCTATTCCCCAAACAAAAATGGGACAGTTTAAATCTCTAGGTAATATACAAACAGCTAAGACTAGAGATTTTTAAAACAGGACAAGGGCTAGAGAGATGGCTCAGTGGGGAAAATTGCATACCACTCCTGCATTACACTGGAGTTTGGCTTACAATCGTCTGTAACTCTGACTCTGGGAGGATGTGATGTCTTCCTGCCTCCAGGGGCACTCACATGCACAGACTCACACACAGGTACACACTCATATACTTAATTTAAGAATATTTAAAAACAATAAGTTAAACCAAACAAGTTGTCAGGTCCATTTAAGAGAGCCCATGCACTCCAGTTATTCAACTTCAGTTGTTGGGGTAGTGTTAAGCATTCTAAATGTTAATTAATTGGTCCTGCTTGCTGTCTGTTACTTACATTGACTCTGATTGATTAAATAAAATGCCAAGGCCTGAGACTGGGCAAAGACAGAGAAAGGTGGGACTTCCTGGGATTAGAGCAGGAAGCCTGCGCTTTAGACAGAGATTAAGACATTCCAGCCAGGAGCAGCAGGAAGAAGGCGAAAAGAACCTCATTCCACATGGCCAGGAACATCGGCCTAGCATGGAGAATGGCAGTCCAAGGGGATGTATGTTTATCTGGGGTCATATTTGGGTAACAGAATTAAGAGCTAGCTTAGATGGGCCAAGATTGCTCCATCCAGGCCTAGGCTTGTGAAAATCCATGTGGTGTCTGTGTGCTCATTTATAATGGCTGCTTAAAGATGAACAGCTGTGAGTCACTTAACAATAATATA
Source organism: Lophiomys imhausi (assembly GCA_907164525.1). Lineage (NCBI taxonomy): Eukaryota > Metazoa > Chordata > Mammalia > Rodentia > Muridae > Lophiomys > Lophiomys imhausi. Next base: position 1,609,807 of record CAJQZJ010031998.1, on the reverse strand, counting down.
AATACTGGATAAATAGTTTAATTAGCCATTTTTTTTTTACATTCAGTGATGCCATCTGGAGCAAGAGGTCCAGAGACAGCCCAGCACTGGAAACATCAAACACAAGTCGGCCTCCCCAGCTTCCAGTTTGTGGGTGCAGATCACATCTGTTGACTCTACAATAGGACACATATCATAAGTTGTTTTCTTTCCAACATTATATTTGAAAAGTTCTGACATTAGCAGGATGATAAACCAGGCAAAAATCACCTTACAGAAAAAGAAAGCCACAAATCTACTTTCCACAGAGAATCCTAATTCAGTTTTCTTGAATAAAGAACAAAAAAAAACATCTGTCCATGCAGGAGGAAACTCAGCTACGGGTCTAGAATCTCCTCATAGAGCATGGAAGAAGAGGACAGTGTTATTCGAAGACAGTTGCTTTGCCGCTGGTGGTTTGAGGCAAGCAGGACATTACAACTAGAATTTGGAGTGAGCCCTACAAGTGACAGTGGCAGACACACACCACTCATCACAACACTGCTTCTTTGTGAACCTCAGCTGGTTCCTCCTCAGGAAAGTCATGTTTTATATGGAGAGCTTAGGTGATCTCCTCAGGAGTTCTCCCTCAGTCACACTGGCAACAGTCTCTCATGTGACATCAAGAAAACTGTAGATGCAGCTCAGAACACCCTTGGCCAACCCTCAGGAGCCCTTGCCTCTTGGCTGGACTTCCTTCTCTTCCTGCTTGTAGCAGGGTCACCATTCAAAGAGCTTTTCCAGTAATGCCACGCTGACACTTGATGGGAGAACAGCTTCACATCCTCTCCCCAGATTTGTTTGCTCCAGAACTATTTGGCAATCTCTACATCAAACACCTCTCCATCAGAACTCCGAATTTTATTTTAAGGGATGATGCTCAACTTCAAAACAGTAGGGTTGTGTCCATATAGAAATATAGAAATGGAAGCAACCAAAATAGAAAGGGAAGCAACAAGGTCACCAGGGATCTTTTGAGTAAAATGAAGATATGACCACAGGAAAAGGTCTAACAGGCAGTGTTAGATCAGGATTGATGGAGGCTACATGGGGATAAAAGAACACAGACAGGCATTTCCAGGATCAGAATTGATTTTTAGTGAGAACAACTGAAGGGCCACAGTCTCTCCAAGAAGTGAGACATTGAGGTTGTATAGTACAGAAAACGGGGAACTTTGGGGATGGGAGAGTCCATCTGCAGGTCAATTCCTTTGAAGTCTGGAAGTAGAAGATACCAGCAGACTTGGTATGTGGATTGCCTCATCAGGAACCTCCACAAGTGTTGTCAGTCAAGCCAACTTTTCTTCCAGAGCTTCTCAATCAACCTGAGGATTTTACTTGGACTTTTAGGTGAAGTATCTTATATATAAGGTTCTATGAAATGGAAGCTTGGTTACAAGAGTAGCTAGATCAATATTAGAGACACTCTGATAAACCAGGCTGCCTCCATCTCAGGCTTGAAAGTCATCTTATAGTAAAGATAAACTAGATTAATTCCTGTTTATGATTAAACCTGTTTCTCAAGGATTGGGCTATGCCCCACCTGTAACCTTAACTAAAATGGTCTGCACTGCTTGTTTCCAGGAAACAGCAACTATGCCTTTGTTTCAAAAGGTTATTATGATCACCAGTTCTTATGACCACCTTGTTATGACCACCTTGCAATCATGTCTTTGTCTAAGGAGGTTGTTATGATTATGTTCTGCTTCTGTAACCCTGCCTATCTGCCTGCCAAATGCCCCATTTGGAAATCCCCTACTCCTGAACTATAAAAACCCTTATCTTAACCATGTCCAATGATGATCTCTTGAACACGCATTTAGGGAGAGACAGTCTGTGTACGTGAATAAAAAAGATTGCTTTAATAAATTGTTTGCTTCAATAAATTTGGTCATGGTGATTTGGGTTTGTGGTCTTTCTCCTCATATCTGTGGGATTAACTCATCTTTTGTTTATATTTGTTTCTTAAATCCAAGAGACATGGTTTCCACATAGAAAATAACTAGTCACAAAAGAGAGAGACAGAGACAGAGAAAAAAACAGAGACAAATACCAAGCATTTTTCCACAGGATAACAAGTTTCTAGAAACAGTACTTCATGTATTTCTCAAGCCAAAAAACTCTCTGAAACCTCCTGACATGCCTTGTAGACTATTCTTTACTCACTGCCATTGGACCCTATTTGGAACACAAACTATTGACACCGTCTGCTAAAACATGCATGCATAAAAAGTTCACCCCAACATTGGGCTTTCAGATTTATTGGCAGCATCAATTTTCAACTTTTTAAATTTAATTTTTAATTCCCAATCAATTTAGGGCAAATAAAAATTTGTAAACTAAATATTAAGAAATCGATGATGGGTTTATATTCATAATTAGTTACACAAAGACAGTTATAGACAATAACAAATTCAGAACTGAAAGTGTTACTGGGTTTTCTATTAAGATAGCTAGAGACAATCAAAAGAGACAATGTGAGAAGGCATGTGTGATGCATCCTTCCAGCCGGTGAACATTTAACACTGTACACATCCCAAAACCAAGGAAGCCTGGAGAGAACCATCAAAGAATTGCTGTCTCAGCTTCACAGGGGAATACGCTGGGAGCCTGTAACAGTACTGAACTCAACAGGTCAAAGAGAGCTATACATACCACTGGAAGGTTGATTTTGAAAGCTGTCTAGGGTGATGAACTAGTTGGTCATCTTGTGTTCCAGTTTGTTTAAAAAAAAAATGACTTCATTTTGCACTCCATAAGTACACAAGCTATAATGTGTCAACATATAGTAAAATTATATATATGCTATGTAATATATATAATATCAAAATAATATAGAATCTCTCATATATACATGAGAGTATCAAAACATTTTTTAAACATTTTTTATTTATTTATTATGTATACAGTATTTGCTCTACATATATGCCCGGGCAGATCTCAATGTAGATGGCTGTGTGCCACCATGTGGTTGCTGGGAATTGAACTCAGGACCTTGGGAAGAACAGCCAGTGCTCTTAACCTCTGAGCCACCTCTCCAGCCCAAAACATTTTTTTTAAAGAAGTAAAAATACTAATTCCTATTAACAATTGTTTCTGAGGAGAAAGGAAAACAGAGCCAGAAGGGGAACAGAGTGGATTTAACTTCACATTTTCTTTCTTTCATGAATTGAAAATCTGAACTAAACACACCAAGTCATTAACAACCATTAATAGCCAGTGAAGGCCAACAAAGTGCTCCTACCACCATTCGGTGTTGCTGATTTCATCCTTTACCTCAAAAAATTCAAAATTTCTCACAAAATTAAAGCATCGCAGAACTGTATGTGGCTATCCTTCCTAGGAACTCTGGGTAGACAGAGAAACGTTCTCTTCACCAAGTATCCAGTTTCTATTTTGGACTTGTAGCAGAGTTCTTGAAATAGACTGTTGCCACTAGCACACTGGAATTCTGGTTTCACCTCCCAAAGTTAATCTACAACAGGGCCTTCCGTATACTCAAAGGAAACGTACTTGCCTCATCCCCTGAGGAGGTCAAGAGGACGCTTCAAGAAGGAAGGAGCCTCTAAAGATATTTTCGACAAATCCAATGTCTCCCACTGTCCCTTCCCTCACCCCAGTCATGGCCCACTTCCCTTGCAATTCCTTAAAAGGCTAGCAACATGTAAATGTCTACAAGCCAGCAGCTCCATTACCTCTAGTTGAGAAAGTCCTGAACTAGCCTTCTGTCTTTGCTCACTCTTGATATGTAAGGCTTGCTCTTGAAGGGATCACAGCAGTGGGCAGCAGCTGAAAAGGCTCACTGAGTTGAGCCAGCACCAGCACCAGCACCCCTGGGACACACATGGTGAAAGGAGAGAACTCACAAGCTGTCCTCTGATCTCCACATATGTGCCATGGCAGGCACGTGCGTGCACACACACACACACACACACACACACACACACACACACACACAAATTAATTCTAAAATTATTACTCTATAGCCACTCAAGGACAATACTACAAAAGGACTAGGGAGAAAATAAAGGCAAAATCTCTGACATTCAAAAGATGCTTCTATTTCTCTTTCCTCCTCTCAGTTTGTTACTTTTAAGAGTTCTTCATCATCAACCCAAAAAACTAAAGACTACATCTTGGCTATAATTGCTAAGAATTACCATTATTATCATGAGCCAGAGAATAGAGAAACTGAGGTGAAGGAATCAAAGCTTAGGTAGTCCCTGCTTCTCTCTCCTCCCCTGCCTCACTTCTTTTATTGAGACAGTCTTGCTATGTAGCACAGGATGGCCTTAAAATCATAATCCTCCTCCATCTGCCTCCTGAATGGTGGGATTACATGCATGCATTGTCATGACAGGCTGGTGTGTGTTTTTCTAATGTTCTTTAATAAAACTGGTGACCTGACCAGACCTACCCCCCCAGGACAACAGGGCTTAGCAAGAACAAGGAGAGCACATGCTTGCTACTTTATATTCCACTTCAGGCTAGCCAGAAACTCTGAGCAACTGCTAAGACCCCAATACTTCAAAGGACAGAAACAGAGGAAACACTGTGTACATGCTCTATATGCTCATGCTTTATGATAAAAAAGGGAAAAAAGCAGTAATATAAGGCCACTGTGCTTCGAATATCGAGGCAAAGAATTCATTTCACCAGGTTAATACAGCAGAGATCATTCTTCGAACTCTCTGGAGTAATGGACAAAGTTATAAAACTTCGCAGCAGTATGCCTGCTTAAGACAAGCTAGGGCCCAGAGAAGCCCTAGTCATTGTCATCTCAGACCTAGTGAAGGTCATATAACAAGGGCAAACTGGTCTCGAGAGACAAATGGACTCACACGCAGTGAAGTGATCCACAGTGCCAATCTATTCAGCGTGGCAGAAAAGTTCCCATGCCACAGTGCATGTCTGCACCTCAGCACAGTGGGAGCTAACCCAAACACACAGATGTCAGTGTTCGCACCTGAAATGCCCACATGAGCTTGGGTCTGCAACACTGGGTCCCCAGTTTAAGGCACTATATTGAATCCTGCGGAGCTGCTAGGGGGTGGGGCCCAGCTGGCAGAAGTAAGTCACTAGGGGTTGGACATTGAAGGTCGCACGCAGCCCACCCACCCCCCGCCCCCATGCCACCATCAGGGCTCTGCTGCCATATTAACATTGAACCCTCTCATTGAATCATTCCACCATGTCTTCCCCCACTAAAATCCCTCTGCAGCCATGAGCCCAAATAAGCCCTTTCCATCCATATTAAGCTGTTTCTGTCAAGCATTTGGACACAGTGGTGTGAGGGTAACAATACATTCTGTGAAGAAAAGAGAGAGAGAGAGAGAGAGAGAGAGAGAGAGAATAGACAAGCAGGGAGGTGTACACCTGCAGTCCAAGCATTTGATGGGCAGGGAGGGACAAAAGGATCCGGAGTTCAAGGTCATCCTCAGCTATATACTGGGTTTGAACCAGCCTGAGCCACATAAGACTCTCTCTTTAAAAAAAAAAAGAAAGAAAGAAAGAAAAGAAAAGAAAAGAAGCCAACAATAACAACAACAAAAAACAGAAATTAACAATAGGTAGCAGGGCCCCTGTCTGCCCCCCTCCCCCACCATGTGATTGGCTTTTCTAAGTTGCACTGAGGTTAAAAGTCTGTGTGACAGATCCAAAGAATCAGTGGCCATCTTTAAGGGACAGAGCCATGATGGTCAGCAAGCAACAGACTGTAATCTAGACAAGAGGCCATGAGTGCCTGTCTACATGTCAGTTATAAAGGAGGAAGGACAAAAGGAGACACTATGAAAAATGAGTCATTTGGTTACTGAGCCCATAACAGAGATGGGAGGAGGGAATCACCTTTCAGCAGAGAATTTAGTTAATAAGAATCATCCCTTCTGGTGCCTTGCTTCACACAGGTGCTGTGCTCAGCACTTTACAGTATTTAATCTTTCTCATGCCTTTTGTATATAGTGAATTCAATCATCAGCCTGTTTCACATAAGAAAACTGAGGCTTGGAAATATTCAATTACCTGTGTCTGGAATGCCCTCCAGAACTCTTTGTGTAAAAGCCACAGTCTTCAACTTGGCCCTGTCAGAAACCTTAACAAGTAAGGCGTAGCGGAAGGTCTTCAAATCATCAAGGGCATGCCCCTGTAGAGGACAGCAGGATCACATTCACATTCTTTCTCTCGCTCTTTCTATGCCTCCCACAGACCTAAAATCACAAGATAGGCCGTCTATAACTGTGAGCAAAACAATAAACCTTTGTAAACTCTTATTTACTCAGATATTTGTCACAGGAAGGAAAAGCTGACAACACTCACCCAGGTTCATGAGACCAGTGATCAGAAGAGTTGGAACAGAAATCCTAATACACAAGGTTAGTTTTACAGTTCACACACTTCATCACTGGGGCATGTAGCCTCAAGTTTTCACTTGGTGTCTAGGACAGTAGACATAGATTACACAAGGAAAAAAGTCATGGGCTCAGAAGGAGGGCTGCAAGCAGAGTTGTTGAGAAGAATGTCAACCTATCTTTCTCCTCACAGCAAAGCATGTGGCCTGGGTGAAGCTCCATTCTGTTCAGCAGGAAGGGCAGAGTTTCCGTGAAATGTACCGGAACCATGATGTCATGCCTGGCCTTATCTCAGGCAGAAACATACTTCACTGGGAACCAAGGTGCAGAGAAAGCACGCCACCTGAGTCAACCTGTGGGAGCAAACAAAGCCATCGGCCTTCCAGGACGCTTCTGGGCTTCTGCAGTTAAATAGGGACCTCACTCTAATCATTGCCTGTCAGCATATGAACATTCCCTTCTTCAGACATGCATGACACATGACTGGCTTTAGAGGAAAACAGTTCAGATAACACATGCTAACTCTGGGACATTCAAAGTCTATGAAGAAATACTGCAAATTCAGATTCTATAGAGTCACTGTTCTGGAGCTCTGTGAATTGAGAGGCAATCCCATAAGAGAATGAAGAAAACTCCCAAGGAGTAAAAGCATACAGCAGAGGGAGCACTGAATAAGGTCAAAAACTTAAAATCCTGTAATTAAGGAACAGGAGCAATTCAGTGAAACTTGTGCCTGAAATCAAGGAGAAACTGAGCCATCAAAGTCACAAGCCCATGGCATTCAGCAATTAACTCTACTGCTGTAATTAGCACTGGCCACACCTCCATTAACCATCCCTCCCAAAGCCCTCTGACTCCTCAGCCAGCCAGTCACCATCCTCTGTGCACCCGTGTAACACCAGTGAGCTCCCTCCAATCCGACCCCATTGTACATGCCACACTTAACATGGCACTGCTATAAGGTTCTACAGGCATGTGTCTCAAACTGAAGTTTACGGTGGGACTAAGACATAGGAGTACATCAAAATACACATCTGCTCACACACTGGGAAGCCATTTTCCATCTATTAGATTGAGCATAAGTTTCAGAATAATTTCCTGATTGCTGTGAGTAAATTTTATGTGTCTCCTTTAGGTTTCTCGGGGGTGCACTGGTGGAAAAAGTTTAGAGACCAGCCACTGTGGGTGTGCTGTGCACCTGTCTAGATGGTGGGAAACATTACAGAGTTGTTTAAAAATGTGTGTATTGGGGGGGGCAGTTCCAACATGAATTCAGTTGTACCATTCTCATCTACTTGTATGAGTGTGTGTGTGTGTCTGTGTGTGCATGTCTGTGTGTGTGTTCCAACATGAATTCAGTTGTAC
>CAJQZJ010031998.1:1591760-1602067 GCA_907164525.1 Lophiomys imhausi | reverse complement strand
TGTGTGTGCATGTGTGTGTGCATGTCTGTGTGTGCGTGTCTGTGTGTGTGTGCATGTCTGTGTGTGTGTTCCAACATGAATTCAGTTGTGCCACTCTCATCCACTTGCGTGTGTGTCACCCTCATCCAATTTTGTGTGTGTTGGGGGATTCTCAACATGAATTCAGTTGTACCATTCTCACCCACTGGTCTCCCATGTCCTGGAGTGTGGGTCACTTAAGTTTGATACTGGCCTGACCACTAGTTATAAGATCTATGATTCAATCCTTTCGTTTGTAAAATGAAAAGGACAACATCAAAGAGCTGGTAAAGAATTACAAATGTATACTCTGGCAGAGCTTGCTCAACATAGTTCCTGTCACACAGCAAGGGACAGACAAGCAGCAGATACTCTCTATGGCTCCAGTCTGTTAAAGCATTGCCCAGCTGTTGCCAAATCCAAACTTATTCTTTGCCTACTACTCACTAACTTCAAGGATACTTTAATTTAATCTCTACGCAAAAAAAAAAAAAAAAATAGGCCACTTGGTTACCCAGTTGAAGACCCATTTGGAAATGAGGAGCACCCTGAAACACCCTGGAGAGAAATGAAGAGGAAAAACCAGTGTAGCAGGCTACAGTCAGCTGGTTCCCAGAAGGGTTCACCAATGCACACAGGCACTTGCGGAATCTCCCCTCATTTAGGAAGTAAATACTTGTGTATTCAGCAGTCACTCATATTATGAGAAGGAACCTGGGAGGAAGGAAAACAGGTCTGACCCAGAGTGGAAAAACCTGTTCCAGAGAACAGGCAAGCAGAAGTGTGAGGCTGCAGACAGAGGCCCTGGCTTCCCTTCTCACTCCCTGGTTCCAACAGGAGCTCCTAAGCTGCACCTGATGTGCTCCACCCAAACAGCTACCAACATGTTGAGCATCTAAATTTCCAATCCACCTAAACTCTGAGAAGCTAGTTTGTCACTTTACCCATGGAATGTCAGTCAGATTTATATAAAGAGCCAGGCCCAGGGAACCACCTGTCATCTCAGCATCAAGGCAATAGCTAGGCACCTAGTGGGTAACACCTAGATCCCAACAGTCCAAGGCAGAGGCCAGGCACACATTGAGTACCTAGTGGACACACCTAGAACCCCAGCAGTCACACAGCCAAAGTGGTAGGATTGGAAGTTCAAGGACAGCCAGTGTCCTAAAGTGAGATTCTTCCTTGGGCATAATATTTGTATTTTTAATTTGTTTATTTACACTTACACACACATTTACATATATATGTATCTATGTATACATTAGTCAGTTTTTCTCCTACTTTATTATTCTGCAAGTAATTTAAAGACAAAGATCTTTATACATTTTCAAACATGGAAATATAACATATTACACATATCAAGACAATTACATGTAATTCACAGATCAAAAAAAAATTATTCCAGTTTCCTTACCAGTCCTAAGAGGTTTCCACCATTATTTTTATTCTAAATTATTTAAGCTACTTTCCGACTGTGACAACAACAAAAAAAAAGGGTTTCTATTAATAGAGCCACAATAGAGCCAGAGCTTAGAAAGCAATATAAAGCAGGAGCAGCTACCTCAGTGGTTTCTCTAGCAGATGCAAGCACTCTCTTCCAACAGAAACTCAGCTACCTGGGACCTCTTCCCTAAAGCACATTAAAGGTATGTCACTAAAGAATGACCTTACACCAAGACCTTTTGTCACAAGCTACTACTGAATGTGTTTAAGACCTGGGTTACTTCCCAGAGAATCACAAACTCCTGTCCTCTCCTGTCTCTACACTGGGTCCTAACAACCACTCACTATCTCCTCAGAATGTTCGACACACCTCCCTCACCCCCTTCTCTATGACAAAGGTATTCTAGCCTCCACCATCTATCTGCCTTCCTTTGAAATCCACATTGAGTCCTCTCCATGTTTATGCGTTTTTAAGAAGTTTGCATGTCACTCATCTCAGCAAACATACAGAGGACAGGGGCTTCCCCTGCACCCCTGCAAGTCAACATTTCAAATGACTCCTAAAATCCAGTGCGCTTTTGGCCTGGCATTTTTTCTAAACAAAAGTGTTGTAGAAACAAATTTAATTTGTCCATCCTGAGTAGACATGTTCTACAATCTAATAGAACAACTCATAATGTTGAAGTCTAATTTAAATCTTTTTCAAATATTTAGCCTGCTTTTCTCTGGTAATATCTCGGAGATAATGAGAAAGGTTTCTGAAATGTCAGCCTGCTGGAAGTCTGAGGATGGACAGAGGCAACCACTCCACCTGTGGTCAGAGCATCGCAGACAAGCAGCAGAACCTCACCCAGCCAGAAACTCGCACCCGGTGTGAGAGTTCTCAGAGTTCTACTTACAGGAACAAAAACAGAACATGCTGGACCTTCATTAAATGCAAGTGGCAACATGTCCCTGTGTGGTAGTTTTAGTGTTAGCATATAATAGCATAAGGGAACTTGGAATAAGGCTGGACTTTAAGATAAAAGACTTACTTACGTGTCCTTGGGAACTCACCAAGGACCAGGACCTCTTTGATCTTAGGGCTAGGGACAGGGCATGCACCCTGAGGTGCCCGCCCTCCAGAGGTCTGCTGTCATTTCACAACTCTCTGCCAAAAGCATCTGAATGACATGCCCTCAAGGCACCTGCCCACATCTGCAGACCACCGCCTGTGAATTCACGCTCCTCTGCAAAAAGCTTTTCTGAAAAAGATTGAGCCCGGGGGCATAACTTGAAAAGGGCACAAAAGCTTCTGCCAACACGTGAAGATATTTAAGGCAGGATCCACATGGACACCTATGAACTCTCCTGTTCCTGACACACTCAACAAGGGGGGAGGGGGCACATGCATCACGGTGGAGCTCTAGGACTTTGGGCCTTTGCATCTGATGATAAGCATCTGAATAGGCCAGCTGCCTGGGAAACTTTCATATGTTAACTGGTCTTAAGACCACAAAGGCGACTAAAGAAATTCAGAGACTTTAAGATACTTTAAAACTAAAAATTGGCCAGGCAGTGGTGGCGCACGCCTTTAATCCCAGTACTTGGGAGGCAGAGGCAGGTGGATCTTTGCGAGTTCGAGGCCAGCCTGGTCTACAAAGTGAGTCCAGGACAGCCAGGGCTACACAGAGAAACCCTGTCTCGAAAAAACAAAAACAAAAACAAAAAAAAAAAACTAAAAATTGTATGAAGACCAGCCATCCATCAGGACCCACATTCAGACAAAAATATCCTTTGAGAAACCTTAGGTTAATGTTAAATGCTTGTATTATAGGTACTAAGAAGTTTTAGGTGCTAGGTTTCAGAGTTAGGGTTTGGGTTTAGAATTTAAAATTTTTATAGACAATTGTTAGGTAATTGTTAAGTATTAATAAATATATGCATGATAAATAAAAATTTGCTGTTACATCCCTGTGCTTCTTTCTTACTGAAGATTCCACAGTGACAGACATCACATCTCACAGGCTCTCTTTGTGAGGACTGGAAAGGGGGTGTGCATCCCGCAGACCAGCCTGTTTGTGGATGTGGATGAGTGTACCGTGATACGACAGCACAAGTAACATCATCACATGGGTCACGAATCGCTGGGCCAGACAGTCTTTCTACCACTGTAACCTCCCCTTCAGGGGCTGCTGAAACATCTCAGTGGATAGAGCACCTGCTAGGCAGGCATGAGAACCAAGTTCAGATTTCCAGTGTATGGGTAGGTCTAACAATCCACCTGCAATCTCAGTGAAGAGGAGGTAACAGGCAGGGGATACCTATGGCAAGCTGACAAACTGGACTAGCCTTACCACTGAGAGATGATAAGGTCGAACTGACAGATCCTGCCTCAATTAGCCCAACATGGAGTGTCATTAAGGAAAACCCCAGAAGTCACCTTGGGAGTTTTCCTTAATCATTTCCACACGCACATTCATATACACACATAACATGCATGTATACTACACACATACACCCTAAAAAAATAACAATTTCACTTGCAGAAATACAGCAGAGATGAGTAAAAAAAGGCAGCATGCTGGTCCTTGCTTCTAGGAAATAGGCTTCAGCAGTTACTCAAATGGGTGGGCCTGGGTCAGCAGCACCCTTGGTGGAGAGACAAATAAGTTAAAGGAGCCGTCCTGACAAAAGATGCTATCAGCCAGCTGAACTCCGAGAGGACCAGGGACTATGGACCCTCATAAAGTTTTCAGGATATATGAAATTATTTTAATAATTTACAGTTTAATAATAAATTACTACATAAGTTTAATAAATTAATAATTTTTATATAAAACACCAAAATTGCTCTAATAAAAAAAAATAGGGGTGTAGCTCGGTGAGGAAGCATGTGCTTACCACACAAGAAGCCCTGGGTAAAGTCTCACAGAACTGCTGCCCCAAATATTGGCACAAGACAGACAGGCAAGCAGATAAATGAATAACTGTGAATAAAGTGATTTTAATGCCAAAAATTTGAGAACTTCAGCTCTAAAGAGATACAGCAAGGTCACGGCTATGCTTCTTTCAATGAGCCTACAGATATGACCTTATTCTCTGCCTTGTCCTCTGAACCAACTCCCGTTTAGGGGATGCTGATTAAACACTAAAAGTTGACACTAATAATGGACCACTAGTACTACCTACCAGCCAACAGAGCATCCTGAGAATATTCTGTATCTGGCCATGGCTGGACGCTAGGAGGACTGGGGCGAGCAGAGCATCCTGAGAATATTCGGTATCGGGCCATGGCTGGACTCTAGGAGGACTGGGGCGAGCAGAGCATCCTGAGAATATTCTGTATCGGGCCATGGCTGGAAGAGAGGAGGACTGGGGCGAGCAGAGCATCCTGAGAATATTGTGTATCGGGCCATGGCTAGACGCTAGGAGGACTGGGGCGAGCAGAGCGTTCTGAGAATATTCTGTATTTGGCCATGGCTAGACGCTAGGAGGACAGGGGGGAACAGAGCATCCTGAGAATATTCTGTATCTGGCCATGGCAGGACGCTAGGAGGACTGGAGTGAGCAGAGCATTCTGAGAATATTCTGTATCGGGCCATGGCTGGACGCTAGTAGGACTGGGGCGAGCAGAGCATCCTGAGAAAATTCTGTATCTGGCCATGGCTAGCCGCTAGGAGGATTGGGGCGGGCAGAGCATTCTGAGAATATTCTGTATCGGGCCATGGCTGGACGCTAGGAGGACAGGGGCGAGCAGAGATCCGGAGAATATTCTCTATCTGGCCATGACTGGACTCTAGGAGGACTGGGGCGAGCAGAGCATCCTGAGAATATTCTGTATCGGGCCACGGATGGACGCTAGGAGGACTGGGGTGAGCAGAGCATCCTGAGAATATTCTGTATCTGGCCATGGCTGGACTCTAGGAGGACTGGGGCGAACAGAGCATCCTGAGAATATTCTGTATCTGGCCATGGCTGGACTCTAGGAGGACTGGGGCGAGCAGAGCATCCTGAGAATATTCTGTATCTGGCCAAGGCTGGACTGTAGGAGGACTGAGGCGAGCAGAGTGTCCTGAGAATATTCTGTATCGGGCCATGGCTGGACGATAGGAGGACTAGGGTGAGCAGAGCATCCTGAGAATATTCTCTTTCTAGCCATAGCTGGACTCTAGGAGGACTGGGGCGAGCAGAGCATCCTGAGAATATTCTGTATCTGGCCGTGGATGGATTCTAGGAGGACTGGGGCGGGCAGAGCATCCTGAGAATATTCTGTATGTGGCCATGGCTGGACTCTAGGAGGACTGGGGCGAGCAGAGCATCCTGAGAATATTCTGTATGTGGGCATGGCAGGACGCTAGGAGGACCGGGGCACGCAGAGCATACTGAGAATATTCTGAATCTGGCCATAGCTGGACGCTAGGAGGACTGGGGCGAGCAGAGCATCCTGAGAATATTCGGTATCTGGCCATGGATGGATTCTAGGAGGACTGGGGCAAGCAAAGCATCCTGAGAATATTCTGTATCTGGCCATGGCTGGACTCTAGGAGGACTGGGGCAAGCAGAGCATCCTGAGAATATTCTGTATCTGATATGGCTGGACTCTAGGAGGACTGGGGAGAGCAGAGCGTCCTGAGAATATTCTGTATTGGGCCATGGCTGGACGCTAGGAGGACTGGGATGAGCAGAGCATCCTGAGAATATTCTGTATCTGGCCATGCCTGGAAGCTAGGAGGACTGGGGCGAGCAGACCATCCTGAGAATAATCTGTATAGGGCCATGGCTGGACGCTAGGAGGACTGGGGCGAGCAGAGCATCCTAGGAAATTCTGTATGTGGCCATGGCTGGACTCTAGGAGGACTGGGGTGAGCAGAGCATCCTGAGAATATTCGGTATCGGGCAATGGCTGGACGCTAGGAGGACTGGGGCGAGCAGAGCATCCTGAGAGTACTCTGTATCTGGCCATGGCTGGACGCTAGGAGGACTGGGGCGAGCAGAGCATCCTGAGAATATTCTGTATCGGGCCATGGCTTTACTCTAGGAGGACTGGGGCGAGCAGAGCATCCTGAGAATATTCTGTATCGGGCCATGGCTGGACGCTAGGAGGACTGGGGCGAGCAATGCATCCTGAGAATATTCTGTATTTGGCCACGGCTGGACTCTAGGAGGACTGGGGCGAGCAGAGCATCCTGAGAATATTCGGTATCGGGCCATGGATGGACACTAGGAGGACTGGGCCGAGCAGAGCATCCTGAGAATATTCCATATCTGGCCATGGCTGTACTCTAGGAGGACTGGGGTGAGCAGAGCATCCTGAGAATATTCTGTATCTGGCCATGGCTGGACGCTAGGAGGACTGGGGCGAGCAGAGCATCCTGAGAATATTCTATATATGGCCATGGCTAGACTCTAGGAGGACTGGGGTGAGCAGAGCATCCTGAGAATATTCTGCATCGGGCCATGGCTGGACGCTAGGACGACTGGGGCGAGCAGAGCGTCCTGAGAATATTCTGTATCTGGCCAAGGCTGGACGCTAGCAGGACTGGGGCGAGGAGAGCATCCTGAGAATATTCTGTATTGGGCCATGGCTGGATTCTAGGAGGACTGGGACGAGCAGAGCACCCTGAGAATATTCTGTATCTGTCCATTCCTGGATGCCTGGAGGACTGGGGCTAGCAGAGCATTCTGAGAATATTCTGTATCTGGCCATGGCTGGAAGCTCGGAGGACTGGGGAGAGCAGAGCATCCTGAGAATATGCTGTATTGGGCCATGGCTGGACGCTAGGAGGACTGGGGTGAGAAGAGCATCCTGAGAATATTCTGTACCTGGCCATGGCTAGACGCTAGGAGTTCTGTGGTGAGCAGAGCATCCTGAGAGTATTCTGTATCTGGCCATGGCTGGAAGCTAGGAGGACTGGGGCGAACAGAGCATCCTGAGAATATTCTGTATCGGGCCATGGCTGGATGCTAGGAGGACTGGGGCGAGCAGAGCATCCTGAGAATAGTCTGTATCTGCCCATGGCTTGACGCTAGGAGGACTGGGGCGAGCAGAGCACCCTGAGAATATTCCGTACATGGCCATGCCTGGACGCTAGGAGGACTGGGGCTAACAAAGCATCCTGAGAATATTCTGTAGCTGCTCATGGCTGGACTCTAGGAAGATTGGGGCGAGCAGAGCATACTGAGAATATTCTGTATCGGGCCATGGCTGGACACTAGGAGGACTGGGGCGAGCAGAGCATCCTGAGAATATTCGGTTTCTGGCCATGGCTGGACTCTAGGAGGACTGGGGCGAGCAGAGCATCCTGAGAATATTCTGTATCTGGCCATGGCTGGACGCTAGGACGACTGGGGCGAGCAGAGCATCCTGAGAATATTCTGTATCGGGACATGGCTGGACTCTAGGAGGACTGGGGCGAGAAGAGCATCCTGAGAATATTCTGTATCTGGCCATGGATGGACGCTAGGAGGACTGGGGTGAGCAGAGCATCCTGAGAATATTCTGTATCGGGCCATGTCTGGACGCTAGGATGACTGGGACGAGCAGAGCATCCTGAGAATATTCTGTATCAGGCCATGGATGGACACTAGGAGGACTGGGGCAAGCAGAGCATCCTGAGAATATTCTGCATCTGGACATGGCTGGACTCTAGGAGGACTGGGGCGAGCAGAGAATCCTGAGAATATTTTGTGTCTGGCCATAGCTGGTCGCTAGCAGGACTGGGGCGAGCAGAGCATCCTGAGAATATTCTGTGTCTGGCCATGGCTGGAAGATAGGAGGACTGGAGCGAGCAGAACATCCTGAGAATATTCTGTCTCGGGCCATGGCTGGAGTCTAGGAGGACTGGGGCGAGCAGAGCATCCTGAGAATATTCTGTACCTGCCCATGCCGGGACTCTAGGAGGACTGGGGTGAGCAGAGCATCCTGAGAATATTCTGTATCGGGCCATGGCTGGACGCTAGGAGGACTGGAGCGAGCAGAGCATATTGAGAATATTCTGTATCTGGCCATGGCTGGACGCTAGGAGGACTGGGGTGAGCAGAGCATCCTGAGAATATTCTGTATCGGGCCGTGGCTGGACTCTAGGAGGACTGGGGCGAGCAGAGCATCCTGAGAATATTCTGTATCGTGCCATGGCTGGACTCTAGGAGGACTGGGGCGAGCACAGCATCCTGACAATACTATGTATAGGGCCATGGCTGGACTCTAGGAGGACTGGGGCGAGCAGAGCATCATGAGAATATTCTGTATCGGGCCTTGGCTGGACGCTAGGAGGACTGGGGCGATCAGAGCATATTGAGAATATTCTGTATCGGGCCATGGCTGGACGCTAGGAGGACTGGGGCGAGCAGAACACCCTGAGAATATTCTGTATCGGGCCATGGCTGGACGCTAGGACGACTGGGGCGAGCAGAGCATCCTGAGAATATTCTGTATCGGGCCAGGGCTGGACGCTAGGAGGACTGGGGCGAGCATATCATCCTGAGAATATTCTGTATGGGGCCAGGGGCGAGCATATCATCCTGAGAATATTCTGTATGGGGCCATGGCTGGACGCTAGGAGGACTGGGGCGAACAGAGCATCCTGACAATATTCTGTACCTGGCCATGGCTTGATGTTGGAGGACTGGGGTGAGCAAAGCATCCTGAGAATATTCTGGATCTGGCCATGGCGGGACTCTAGGAGGACTGGAGTGAGCAGAGCATCCTGAGAATGTTCTGTATCGGGCCATGGCTGGACGCTAGGATGACTGAGGCGAGCAGAGCATCCTGAGAATATTCTGTATCTGGCCATGGCTGGACTCTAGGAGGACTGGGGCGAGCAGAGCATCCTGAGAATATTCTGTATCGGGCCATGGCTGGACGCTAGGAGTACTGGGGCGAGCAGAGCATCCTGAGAATAGTCTGTATATGGCCATGGCTGGATGCTAGGAGGACTGGGGCGAGCAGAACTTCCTGAGAATATTCTGTGCCTGGCCATGCCTGGATGCTAGGAGGACTGGGGCGAGCAGAGCATCCTGAGAATATTCTGTATCGGGCCATAGCTGGACGCTAGGACAACGGGAAGAGTAGAGCATCCTGAGAATATTCTGTATCGGGCCATAGCTGGACGCTAGGAGAACGGGGAGAGTAGAGCATCCTGAGAATATTCTGTATCGGGCCATGTCTGGACACTAGGAGGACTGGGGCGAGCAGAGCATCCTGAGAATATTCTGTATCTGGCCATGGCTGGACTCTAGGAGGACTGGGGTGAGCAGAGCATCCTGAGAATATTCTGCATCTGGCCATGGCTCTACTCTAGGAAGACTGGGGTGAGCAGAGCATCCTGAGAATATTCTGTATCTGGCCATGGCTGGACCCTAGGAGAACTGTGGTGAGCAGAGCATCCTGAGAATATTCTGCATCTGGCCATGGCTCTACTCTAGGAGGACCTGGGCGAGCAGAGCATCCTAACAATATTCTGTATCGGGCCATGGCTGGACTCTAGGAGGACTGGGGTGAGCAGAGCGTCCTGAGAATTTTCTGTATCGGGCCATGGCTAGACGCTAGGAGGACTGGGGCGAGCAGAGCGTTCTGAGAATATTCTGTATTTGGCCATGGCTAGACGCTAGGAGGACAGGGGGGAACAGAGCATCCTGAGAATATTCTGTATCGGGCCATGGCAGGACGCTAGGAGGACTGGAGTGAGCAGAGCATTCTGAGAATATTCTGTATCGGGCCATGGCTGGACGCTAGTAGGACTGGGGCGAGCAGAGCATCCTGAGAAAATTCTGTATCTGGCCATGGCTAGCCGCTAGGAGGATTGGGGCGGGCAGAGCATTCTGAGAATATTCTGTATCGGGCCATGGCTGGACGCTAGGAGGAC
>CAJQZJ010031998.1:1550623-1576760 GCA_907164525.1 Lophiomys imhausi | reverse complement strand
TCTAGGAGGACTGGGGTGAGCAGAGCATCCTGAGAATATTCTGTATCTGGCCATGGCCGGACGCTAGGAGGACTGGGGTGAGCAGAGCATCCTGAGAATATTCTGTATCTGGCCATGGCCGGACGCTAGGAGGACTGGGGTGAGCAGAGCATCCTGAGAATATTCTGTATCTGGCCATGGCTCTACTCTAGGAGGACTCGGGTGAGCAGAGCATCCTGAGAATATTCTGTATCTGGCCATGGCTCTACTCTAGGAGGACTGGGGCAAGCAGAGCATCCTGAAAATATTCTATATCGGGCCATGGCTGGACTCTAGGAGGACTGGGGCGAGCAGAGCATCCTGAGAATATTCTGTATCTGGCCATGGTTGGACTCTAGGAGGACATGCGCGAGCAGAGCATCTTGAGAATATTCTGTGTCTGGCCATGGCTGGAGTCTAGGAGGACTGGGGTGAGCAGAGCATCCTGAGAATATTCTGTATCTGGCCAAGGCCGGACGCTAGGAGGACTGGGGTGAACAGAGCATCCTGAGAATATTCTGTATCTGGCCATGGCTGGACTCTAGGAGGAGTGGGGCGCGCAGAGTTTGGGCAGTGCTTATCAGTTCTTGGCTCAGGTGTACTTTAGGAAGGACGTAAGCACACACTCTATTGAAGGGGCGGTTAGTACACAAGTGCTCATGCCCACACTCATGTTTAGGTCACTACCTGTCCTCGCTAGGGTTTCTATTGCTGTGATAAATACCATCAGCAAGAGCAACTTGGAGAGAAAAGGATTTACTTCAGCCTACAATTGTAGTCCACACAATGGGAGGTCAAGGCAGGACTCAGGGCGGGAACCTAGAAGACACAGTTGAAGCAGTGACCACAGAGCAGCACTGCTCACTGCCTGGCCCCCCATGGCTTGCTTAATCTCATTTCTTTTTAATTTTCTCTATTTTCAAATCAAATATAATTAATTTTCCCCTTCCCTTTCCTCCCTCCAACCCCTACCACATCCCTCCCCTCTGCTCCTTCTCTAATTCACAACCCTTTTTAAACTGTCAGTGTTACATACGTGTAAACGCATAACTAGATAAATACAACTTGCTGGATTTGTTAAGGTTACTTGTATGGATGTGGTTTCATCGCTGACCACTTGGAACTGGATAACTAAGTTAGGGGCTCATCCCTGGGGAAGACTGATTCTCCTTCTCTTAGGCCTTTAGTGCCTGTAATTCTTTGGCAAATGGGACCCTCTGAGATTTTCTTTCTGCAATAGCATGTCTATTGTTGTTGTCATTGTTTGGGTCTTGTGTAGGCAGTGGTTTCTTTGAGTTATCATTGGTGTAGCTTTGCTGTTTTTCTTAGGAGACGCAATCTCACAACAGTCTTCCTAATCTCCTGGAGTGCTTTTCTATACAACCCAGGATCATCTGCCTAATAGTGGAACTACCCACCGCAGGTTGGGCACCCCCATATCAGTCATATAATCAAGAAAATGCTCCCAACAGACTGGCCTACAGGCCAATCTGATGGATATATTTTCTCAACTTCCCAGATGACTCCGGGTTTTGTTAAGTGACCCCAAAAACTAAATAAATAAACAAACAAAAATTTTAAAAATCTAACCAGGATACTATACTCCTTCCCCACTCCTGGTTAGTAAGCAGTTGTTTTTAAATCTGTTTTCTTTCTTCAAAAGTATTATGTTATAAAAATTTAAGAAAACAGACAATCATTACAAAGTAACTCATTTATAATCTTAATGGCTACTAAAGTTACTTTTCAACTGTTTTGAATATGGACATTAAAAACAATCATTTATTAAAAGCTATTTATAGACAACCAAGAGGATTTTACATGAACATAAACTTATTCTTTATAACTAAAGTGGAATCATCCTAGGTAAATGATTTTATGATCTTTTACCCACTGTGTAAAATAATCCCCACAGAGAAAAATAAATACCTACTGCAGCACATTTAGGTCAATTCTTATTTTTTAGGTATTAAAATATTGTAATGTTATTATATGCATAGGTATGTACAGTTCGTAATGCATACTAGCAAATCCCATACACATTTAATGTAAACACACACACACACACACACACACACACACACACAGCTTGAGGTTAGAGAGATGGCTGGCTCAGTGGTTAAAAGTACTTGCTATTCTTCCAGAGGACCTGGGTTCAATTCCCAGCATCCAAACAATGGCTCACAAATTGCCTGTAACTCCAGTTCCAGAGGATCCAATGCCCTCCAGTGCCCTCTTCTGACCTTTGTGGGCACCAGGCATTTACATGCATACAGATAAAGCACCCATACACATAAAATTAAAACAAAAAATGTTCAATTAGAAGAAAAAAATAGTCTGCCAGGTGTGAACAACATAGCCACAGTGAAAGGCAGAAGGGCCATGAGAGTCAGTAATGTGGCTCCTGCAGACAGAATGAAGAAGTAAGGTGCATCAGCCAGGGACTGGAACTCATCTTCATGAAAAGAAGCAAGCAGATAACTTCAACTGAAAATTCTTTCCAAAAACAAAATATTCCCAAAGTGCATGGTGTTTGGGAAACTATTAGAGAAATATTAGCAGTCAATCTGACTTGACTGGAAATTTTAACTCAGCACTACCAGGAACCTAACAAAGGATACATGCACTTTCCTAGTGAAAACCAACACAAGAGGAACTCACCTTTCTAGATGTCTGCCTCCTATTATCATCAACCATCCGTCCATCCATCCGTCCACCCACCTATTCACCCACAAACTGCAGTAAGTAACGACATTAAAAGAAAAGTGTGGAACTGGGACAGGAGCGAGTTGATCAGAACAACACAGAGAACCTAAAGACAGGTGAGTGGGAGAAATATCTCAGTGTAGGACAAGATTAGCATCACCGCCCCCTAGGCTATTTTATAAATGGAACTGAGAAAAATTAACCTTGCCACTTTTTGTGAAATGCACAAACCTGCACTTTTAAAGGAAAAGTATTTTCTAAACAAGATGGAAGGAGGGGAAAAAGGATGATTAAAAAAGTGAAAATTCTGCTCAGGACAGCATTTTGAAGAAAAACCTTTCACGTAAAACAGGACTTTTTTTTAGTGCTGAGTGAGGATCAAGCTCCAGAGGAAAGAGATACTGGAAATATCTGAAATCAAAGGAGAGAGTGATGTCTCTCTTAGGACAGAAAGGCAGGCAGGAAGCAGGGAACCTTAGTAGAAAAATTAGTAAAAATGAATAAGTGTCCAAATCAAAAAAAGTGCGGCAAAGGGGAACCCCACATAGTTAACAAGAATATGATAGAACACATGGCTGTGTTTGTTAGCAGCCAGAAAACTACAAACAAGAGTGCTAGCTTGTCCCTGTGCATCTGGATGGCTCCACCTGTTGCATTAGACTGGAAAAAATTATGAAGTCAGAAAATGTGAAGCTCCAGCAAGAATGTGGGTAAAGTGGCTGGTGAGAGAGTGAGCCAGAACAGCCAACCCTGATGGTAAGCCAGCAGTACATCCAAACAAGGTATTCACACCAGTCAGGGTCAGTGGGGACAGCAGAGACACAGGAGCAGGGTAAGTGAGGAAGAGAAACAGAACAACAAACAACTGGCACACTCTCCATGAACAGCTATGATAGTGCACCATGAACAATAAACATGAACTGACTTAGAGAAGGGAGCCAGAGAGAGATGCCTAAACCATATAATCCTTCATCTAACCAACAGCTGCTAATTCCCCACATCAGTTACTGTGTCCCATGCTGTGAGTACCAGGATCAAAGGAAATAAAAACAAGGGAATGTAACAGTCATGAAGAAAGAGATTCTATTTTGCAGAAGATCACCAAAGATATGGGGGTGTAAATATCTGCCGAAAGAAATTAATCAGATGTGTGGCAAACTGTGGCCCTAAGAACTGCATTCAAAGTCATGGAGGGCAATCCCAACATTACTGCAGGTAGGCAGTGTTTCAGAGGTGACTGCCAAGAACTTCCTGTAATTTCACTCATGAACAAACTTAAAAACCCTGTTACATGTCGAGCTTGGTGGCACACGCCTGTAATCCCAACATTTGGGAAACTGAAACACCTAGGTAGACAGAGCTTCCCAGGCTGGCCTCAGAGTGTTACAGATAGAGCCCAATCAGTGCTCACTGTGCAAGCATGAGGACCTGAGTTCAAGGTCAGCACTCATTAAAAAAGCCAGGAGTGCCCACACTTGTAATCCCAGAACAGGGGAGGTAGAAACAGGTGGATCCCAGGCTGGCTGGCCACCTACTTAGGAAGCTCCAGGTCAGTGAGAGAGACCACTCAAAACACAAGGTGGGTGGTTCCTGAGGAACCACACCCAAGGTTGTACACAGACACATACACACACACAAATGAACAGTCACATATATGCATGAACACCCACACACATATATGTACCCACACTCTCTTACGTGCACAAACACACACACACACACATATACACAAAGAGATCATCCACTTAAAAAATAAAACTAAAAACTAAAATAAAACCTGCTATATTAAGCACGGATCACAAGGCTAACTGTGAGTACAAAATACTCTAACAAATGAATTCAACTTTGGGGAGAGGCACCCTCAATTGAATATTTTACAACTCTAAAAACTGTTTGTGTAGTCTATAAGCAGTAATTGAGTTCACATATTACTTCCCAGTGTGATGCAGGGAAATGAGGATAAATATAGAATTCCCCTTCTTTAAGGATCTTCCTTCAATTTATAAGACTTGGGACTCTTAGTGTTTTATACCCTAACCAATTTCTGTGATCAAAAGCCAACTTTTATTGCAGTTAAGTACAGTGGGCCCTCTGTACCTGTATAGTTCCCCATCTAAGGATTCAACCTACTGTGGATGAGAACAGCTCTAGGTAGACTGACCATGAACAGTCTTTCTTAGTTGTCATCATTCCCTAAACAGCAAAGTCTAATTTAATTGCTACTCTAATGCTGTTTACACTGTAGGAGGAAATGCATGAGGACTATCTGCAAATATAGGCCACTTGGTACCTGGAACTTGAGCATCCACCTTAGATTTTGCTATCTATGGGGGTTTTGGCACCAAGTAGTGGTGAGGGAATCCCCAGGTAACAGACAAGATTCTCTATATGGGCCCTTCTAGGAATGGAGCTAAATTTAAAATATGCTAAAAGTCTACAATGACTGGTCAGAAGTTAAATCAGAACACATATTAGGTAGAAATTGAGGAATAAAGTCAGTGAAATCATGATAAATCTGAATCGTAGCTCCATAATCCTTTGAAGCCTGAGCTCAAGTCCAAATTTTTATACCATTTCAATAAACTTCCATTTGCCAAAAAAGAAGTCACAACCTTCAAAACTAATGGATTCTCGGGATTCAGATTGCTTTACCTGCTGCATGGGGAAACTCCTCCCAGGAGATTTTAAGTCACAAACTAATCAAACATGGTGGCTGTCCCTGCCCTTCACAGCTCCCTACTGGGGTACTCTTCTCAGAGCCCAGCCCTGTTCCCAGCCTACGTTCTCATTCTGGGCAGCACAAGTGTATGTGCTGTAAAGTTGACCTACTATCAATCAGGTGTTTTAAAAAAGAAGACCATGAGATGCATACAGTCAGGCATCTACTGTAACCCAAAAACACACTGCTTAAAGCTCTCCACTCACATCCCAGCTCATTAATTTGAGAAAGTTTGGGATTCCACTTATTTCAAAAGTTGGAGACGAGGCTGGATGACACAGAGAGACCCTACAGGGATGGACGGGAAGGCAGTACAGTCAAGAGCCAACCCACTTCCTAGAAGGGCTGGGGCCTGTTCACCTCCCCATTCCCAAATCATCAAAGGCCCAGAGCAGCAGAGGCGATCCCCAGAAGCTGCAGGGCAGGTCAAAGGAACTGAAATAAACCCAGGTCAAGTCAATCCCCTACTGGCTTTCCAAATGCTGCAATTTAAAGAGATAATGTTTTCTCCAAAGTATCTCCCCAAACAAAATACCTGGTCAGGTAGGGGTGGAAGTGGTATTTTTGGCTTCATGACACTGGAGAGGGATATCTCACTCTCCCTCTTCCTCTTCCCATTTCCCTCTCCCTCCCTTTCTCCCTCTCTCTCTCCCACCCTTTACCCCCAACAAGATGGCCTCTGTCCCAGCCTCTGGAGTGGGATCTGAGGTTTGAGCCACCCCACAACAACGTAAAGTAATCTTTATTCTCCAAGAACATTGCCATTTACTTATTGAAAATAATAAGTGCTGTTACCAAAAAGATAGCTGTTGACTCATCCTCTTTCTGCAACAACTAATAAAAGGCCAGCCAATCAAAAGCAAGCCCAACTAAAGGCCCCACTCACCAGGGAGGAGGGCTGCTCCTCATCTCTCATTATAAAGCAAAACATAGAAAAATGTATTAAGAGAATGTTCAAGGGAAAAAAACACTTTCACAAACCTGGAAAACTTGCCTATCCACAGTGACTAGCACATGATCTTACCACATACACTTTACCTCATCTGTTAAAGAACAAATCTTTTAAATACTAAGAAAGTTCAAAATACCCTCAAATAGCTTAGTCCTGGTTCATATAAACTATAAGCAAAACACAGTCATTTTTTAAAGCTCAAGTTTACACAAACAATGACCAATAAATCTTCACTCTGGTCTGAGTTACTGAGCATGAGGAAGACCAAAAAACTCACAATAGAGGCTATTTATGAATGCACTCAAAATTTCATCACGTTAAATTAAAGCATACTGTCCTTCCAAATAATTGTATTTAATAAAACTCCCTAAAGTCATTCACTGTTGTGAAAAAAAAACCAGCTCCCTACTACATATATATCCTTGTCATTAAAATGTTTATAATAATAGTAAGAGAAAATAATGATAAAATTAAAATAATGAAGTTGTCAATATCAGCACCAGGTACACCATCTAGTGGAACTCAAGTAATGTCCTAAATAATTTTGGAAAAAAAATGCAAAAATATGTAAACCCACAGAATGGAGAGGAGGTTCAATAGGAACAGGCCAGTCTCTCTCCATTTCCCACCTACAGGAGAACTGGGCACAAGGAAGGGCTCCAGGCTTTAAGATTAACAGACATAAGGTTTTGGGTTTTTAAAGAAATATTTGTTTCAAAATTTCAGTTGACAAGGAAACGAAAGTTAAGTTTTAAAGAACATGGAAGCATGAAGAAACAGCCTGACTCAGTGGCACAAGTCTGTAATCCCAGCAGAGGCAGAGGCAGGAGGATCACTTCAAGTTCAAGGCCAGCCTGAGCTACATAAAGACCCTGTCTCAAATGGGGGCCGGGGTAGGAAGAGATGGGGACAGAAGAACTGATGGTCAGATGGAAGGACAGATGCAGGGCTTAATTAATAATCCTTGTGTAAGGTTATCGTCTATGTTTCACAAATAAGTTACATCAAAATGTAGCATACCTATAACACACCACAGTCCATTACATAAAACACAGAAAGGATTACTTCATAATAAGAACATAATAAGAAATGGCATGAAACATTTCAATGTTCCTAATTCCTTTAAGAAAACCTAACAACCTTCTCAAGTTCCCCAATCCATGACATCACCCCATACTGACCCTCTAAATTCCTTTGCTCGAATCATTCTAATCAAAATAATGATTGCTACATTTTCAACCCTTCCGTAATTGTAAAGACTTCCTCCAAAGTCATCTTATAACCGATATGTATTAAAATGCTTCCTCATTTTTTCAGACCAATTCAAAAAACTCCTGAAAAGGCGACTGAGCTAGGTGTGCAAGCTGCAAGTGTAAAACTCTTCAGTTGCAAAGGCCCCTCCCCAGAATATTTCAATGGAGTCTCATGTTTTATTTTGCCTGTGTGCAAAATTATCTTTCTGGGACCTCCCAAACCATCTTAGTAGCAGTTTAGAGAAACCAAGAGACAGTATATTTTGAAAATAACTATTACTGATCCTGTACTGTGCTTGATAATTCTAGCCTTACCCAGATCTCCAATAAACTGGCACGTAAGTGTCCCTGCTATAGTTTCCTTCAACTAAAAGTTCTTGTGACTGAAAAATGGGCATACTCCGCAGTCTTCCCCAGCAAGAGTAACTGGCGAACACTGTTTCATTAACACACCTCAATGGAACCTGTGTGCACCTGGTCAAGAAGAAAGCCCTTCAAAACACATCTGTGCACCACAGATTTTAACCCTCTAACCTCAATGGCCGGCATCATTTCAACCTGTGGACATATGGCGCACTGAGCAGGTTAGAGAAAAGTTAACAGTCATTCCAGGTATTGCTTCCTAAGAACATCCAAGCACGTAATGAATTGCAAAGGATTTGTCTGCCATGTATTCAAGTATTACTACAGGAGCAGCAGGTGCAGTCCTAAAGCCTAAAGTCCACAGACAGCTTTTTAAAAGGCTTTTCTCTTTTAATGCTGTTGATTGTAGGAGAATAAAAAGAAAAGAAAGGGAGAGAAAAAGAGGGAGAGAGAGAGAAAGGGAAGGACGAAGGAAGGGGGTTAGAACCACAATTCTACTCCCACCCTTGGCAAGACAGCGGCAGGTCCACCCCCACAGTACTCTCAAACCTGCACGGGCATCTTCTGAACATTCCTCCCCCATTCCTTTCACCCCTCCCTCCCCACTTCAGCCTAGACAAAGGTGAGTCACCAGTGTGCTCGGTCCACTGTCACTTAGGTAAACGTCCCCAAACAAATTCCCGAGAAAAGGCTACTTTAAGTAAAAGAGCAAATAACAACATCGTAATGAACCCCGCACTGCCTAGACCCTAACAAGACCGAATTAAACACGACTCAAGTAAAGACGTCTTCTGGCCGAAGCGGGTAAAAAAGGCTTTTCACTACTTAGCAGGTCCTTGTCCTCCGCAATGCCCTCTCCCGTAGGTCTTCCCGCCTTGGCTCGGCCGTGTCCCCGAGCGCCTCAGGGTTGAGTTCCAGGGTCCGCCCGCGCCCGCACCCCCTCCTCCGTCCGCCTCTGCGCAAGGTGCTACCGCGAGGCGCCTGGAGGCCGACTAAGGCTCCCGGGAGCACTGCCGCAGGAACCGGGACCTCCAGAGGCGCCGCAGTCCCCAAGCCCCCTACCTGCTCGGCAGCCGTGGTGCACCCGCCGCTCAGCTCCGCAGCCCGGGATCACGCTAAGGACAATCGGGAGGCAGATCCGATCCGCGGCCCCAGAGCAGTGGAACCGGCCCACTGCGCCCGCCGCACCTCCCGTCTTGGTCCCGCCCCGGGGGCGGAGACTCGATGGGCGGGGCCTGTGGGGCGGGGTTTTGGGGCGGGGCCTCTGTGGGTGAAGCTTGGGCGGGGCGGGGCCTATGGGCCTATGGGCCAAGAGCCACGGGGATTGTCAGTCAAAGCCTCTGCTGATGGATTGCTTAAGGAAAGGTCGTCTCAGAGCTCCCTCATTGGTTGACAAAGGGAAACATAGCAGAGCCCTGATTGGTAGCGGCACTGTAGCTCCTGCTCTCCGTCCCCACCCCGACCCACTCCTGTGTTTGCCCTTGGCTGCCCTGGCCCAGGTGTCTGCAGGATGGGGTGCAGTAGGGGAGCTGCCAACCTCAGAAGAGAGCTCCGGATGATGGGTCCCTGCACAAGATACAAGCTCCTCCGTGCCCCCACTATCTTGTGGTTTCTGTGAGACCTTTTGCCGAATAACATCCCATCTTCAACTTCATAATAATTAAGCGAGGTCGTCGCTGGGATATATTTTTAAATTCTACATAAAATTCAGAAAGATGTCAGGAAAAAAGTCATACGATGTTTTCATCTTTAGTGAGACTGGAAGTGACGTCCTTACTGCTTGTCTGTATTCCTACGAAGAAGGCATTACTTTCATAATTTTTAATAAAACAAATATTGTTTTAAGAAAAAAATAGAAAAATGGATAAGGGGAAAAAGACTTTGAAGATATGCAAGGGACCAGTTCTATGATAGAGGAAAATATAATAAGTGCAACCTTCAGTCTCTTGAAACAGGGCACAGGATAACTGAGATGTTTCTATCCTTGTGGAATATTCATGCAACATATAAAATAATATGTAGGCAGAATTATTACAGCAGGACTCCCTGATATAAAGAATTTTGTACTAAATAAATAAATAAATCTTTGGACAGAAAAGAAAAAAATACAGCGTGAAAAGATATTCAGGTGATACAGTGGAAAGCTCAGCAGGTGGAAGAAATTAGAAGAGAATGTGAGTCATGATGTGATACAAACTTTGAACATTAGAAGTGAAAGGAGGTGGAGGACTAATCAAAGGCCTGTGATTAGTCCAAGCAATGGGAATGCCAGCACACTTCCAGCTAGGTTGTCTGACACCTTGGCCAGTTAAGATGTGAAGCAAATTCTAGTCTGGAATTCTCTCATGCTGCGGTACAAATCTCACAAATTCCAAACAGGCCACAAGAAATTAGACTCTTCCAACAACTCTGTGAACTATGTAATAGTGAACAAAAGAAGCATTTTTGTTTGTTTACATTGATGTGGAGAAACAAAAGCCAAAACCAAAGGCAAGGTGGGTAATTGTCATTTTCTCTGCAAATCTCTACTTCATTTGGCTTCTGGAGCTCCCGTACCCTCCCTGCCTAGTTTCCAGCTGCCACTCTCAGCAGGTCTTCTGCCAACTGTCCCCCCTGTCTCTCCTTGACTCTACTTGAAGATTGGTGAATGTGAGCTAACAAATGCCCTGCTGCCACTCACTGAGACCATCACAACATCACCCAATACCGATGGCAGCTGGGTGGATGGCAGATGGAGGCTGCCATTGTCCCTTCTGCAGAAATCCTGGAGGAAGAGATCTGACCCAGCACCACACAGTCTCATAGCTTTTCTGATGGTCCTTAAGTGATAAAAAGTCTTTTAGTCACTTTAGCATAGTTCCCTGGTAGTGTGTTCCCCTAGCTGTGTGGGGCCCCTGGTTTGATCTGAAGCACTGCAAATCAAAGCAAACAAAATCCACACTTCCCAGCTCGGTACTCCCTTAGGGGCAAGGAAATCCGACTCTGCATCCCCAGGATCCTCTTCCCAGTTCATAAAAAAAAAAAAAAGAAGGAAGAGAATCTATAATCGGTACATTCCCATCTGCCGAGGGCTGTTGCCAGGAGGGGATTGTTCTCTGTGTGGACCAATGATTGACTGAACCTGTATATCCCCTCGCCAGTATTTTCAGTCATTCTTAGAGACCTGAACTTGTGCAAATGACTGTGCCTCTCCGGATCTGGGCATTGTTTCTAGTTGTCACCTCTCCCTTGGTTTCCTGCAGTGGATTTTGTGTGAATTGTTCTTTCATAGTTCCCAAAAAGCAACTCATTCATGCCTTCTTCCCATTCACAGAAGAGCGGCTCTGCCCCCCCAACAGACCTGTCTCTCTGTCCTTTCTCCTCCACTCTATACCAATACTCTGTTCTCAACATCAGATAGGCCAGGTCAACTTCAGACACTCTAAATAAAACAACAATGAATTGCCCTTTCTGTCCTACCAATGTCCCCTCCAGTGAGACTAGGGACAGAAGTTACAATACACACAACATTGCTTCTTCAAAGTCAATTCCTTCATTAACCTTTTTTTGACATCCTTACTCCACCTCCTAGGATCTTATTTTGAGTGAAGGATTTTTTTAAGAGTCACTGTGGTGGTATGAATGAAAATGGCCCCCATAGACTCATAAGGAGTGGCATTATTGGAGGTGTAGCCTTGTTGGAGTAGGCATAGCCTTGTTGGAGGAAGTGTGTTACTGGGAGGGGAGGGGGGCAGGCTTTGAGGTTTCAGAAGCTCAAGCCAGGCCTACTGGCTCACTGTCTCTTCCTGCTGCCCCAGGATCCAGATGTAAAACTCTCAGCTACTTCTCCAGCACCATGTCTGACTGCATGCTGCCATGCTTCCCACCAGGACAATAATGGATTAAATCTCTGAACTGTAAGCCAGACCCAATTAAATGTTTTCCTTTGTAAGAGCTGCCATGGCCATGGAGACTTTTCACAGCAACAGAACATTAACTGAGACAGTCACCAAGTGACTAAGGTTCCTTTCAAGGTTTGCTTCTTGCTCAGGTAAATTCAGAGTTGCATACTTGTCCCTTGTTGCTTCAGTCAAAATTATATACATTTTGTGCTAATATGAATCTCTAAAAAAACCATTTCAGTAGATTAATATCAAGAACGTAGGCTTAAGAAAAGTTCCCATAAGTCACACTCAGGTCTATGTGAGTATGAGAACAGAACACTCATTCCTACCTGTCAGTCTCTTGACTTAGGGAAGCAGCCTTGATCTCCAGTCTGAGCACAGGAAGCCAGACCTAGGCTCTATTCAGGAATTCAACGGCACAGCTGTCCACATTTTGTCTTTTCTTCTTTTTATACAGGGTCTTATATAGCAGTCCAAGCTGACCTCAAAATCATTCTGTAGCTGAGCATGACCTTGAACTCCTTATCCTGATCCCCCTGAATCTATCCCAGAGTGCAGGGATTGCATATGTCTATATACTAACACATCTGACTCTTACTGTTTTGGCTCGGTTTTTCATCTGTTTTTGTTTTTGCTTGGGGGGCGGGCAGTATTCTGAGACAGCCTCTCAATATGTAACCCATGCTGGTCTTGAACTGGGCTCAAGCAATCCTCCTGCCTCAGCCTCTGGAGTACTGGGATAATAAAAGTGTGTGCCTCAATTCTCAGCCACATTGGTCTTAACTTTATAGTTATCAGGGAAATAGGTGTTTGCTTTAACAAAAAGTATTACTGCATGTTAGTAAGCTGTTGCTCAGAGCTTGTGTTGCATGCCTGAGGTATAAACAAAGTTCTATGCATTCTAGTTAGGACACTGACTGGAGTCAGAAGAAGGCAAAAGGAATGGCTGTACCAGAGTGTAGCCTGCTGAACCAGTCAGCTCACTGGGGTACCTTATGGGTGTAACAGTAAATTTTTATTTATCACACATATACTTATTAATACGTAACAATTACCTAACAATTGTCTATAAAAGTCCTAAATCCTAAACAAAAACCTTAACTCTGAAACCTAGCACCTAAAACTTCTTAGTACCTATATATAATACAAGCATTTAACATTAACCTAAGGTTTCTCAAAAGGATATTTTTCTCTGAGCATGGGTTCTGATGGATGGCTGGTCTTCATACAATTTTTCAGTTTTAAAGTCTCTTAAAGTCTCTGAATTTCATTCATTCATCAGATTCTAAGATAGTTTATCAAGCAGGAATGGCCTCCGTGGTTTTAAGACCAATTAACATATGAAAGCTTCCCAGGCGGCTCACCTACTCAGGTGCTTATGGCCTGCAAAGGCGAGGTCCCTTATCACACTCTTCCTTGTTATACTTTCATAAACCTGACCACATTAGACTAGTTTTACCTAACAGAGTTTAGCTGTTGAGAATTATCCTTTTGAACTACTTCTTGAAATCAGGCATAGTAGCACATGGCTTTAATTAATACCAGCACTCAGGAGACAGAGGCAGGAGGATGGCGAATTCAAGGCCTTCTTGGGCACATAGCCAGATCTTGCTTTCAGAACAAAAGGAAATCGATCCAACAAATAAAATGGAGAGATCTGTGCTGCTAACAGTACTGGACTAAGAAAAATCAGTCTAAAGTTTTGGCAGACCCTGGAGTTCGTGATCCTCTTTTCTATTTGGCAACTTTTCAGAATGGCTCCCTTGGATATTTTGCAATCCGCCACTTCTGTTAGGACATCTGTGTGAATGCCCATCTAATACCCCTGAGGAGGTGGGGTTAAGAAAGACAACTATCCTACAACCAACACACCAAAAGGAACAGGAACATAGACTTTGTTACCTGTTAGTGGGACACTTTGCCTTAGTGGTGCTGCTATGTAGGCCCCCAGTACATGAGGAAGCTCTTAACCATCATATGACTGCTGAACTGGAGGGCGGGGGACTGATATGTAGGGACACCCCACTCCGGAGTAGGATAGGAGGGAGAGGGGGAAGAGGGTAGAAGGGTGGCACTGGGAGGGGTAGAAAGAGGGCACTGTGATGGAGATGTAACTTGAAGTAATAAATAAACATTAAAAAAAAAAAAAGACAGCCAGTCTCCTGGAGTATTTGAAGTCAGATTCCTACTGTTCTGTGGATACCTTCATGCAAACTCATGTGTGGGCCCTGGCATAGAAGGTTGACCATATGAGTCCTGCCAAATGGTCAAGAATTTCTAGTCCGATAAAAAAGGAATGCTGCTAATTCCTTCAGTACTGGAATGCTCACCTGAGGCGACTCAGCCAGTTGGTAATTTATTCTCTGGCTAGTCCCAAAAAAAAGATATTCCCTATAATATATGCGAATCTCCCATGGAGAGTGTACATGCCCTCTGAAAGTCCTGATGAAAACTCCTTACCTGGACCATCCTGGGAGGGGGACCTTTAAGAGCTGACTAAGTAATGAGACCATCACTGCCATGAATAAGCAAACCTGTTACTACAGGACTGGATTAGTTGAAAAAAAAAAAACCAGCTCAGTTTTTCCTGACTTCTCCCTCCAGCTCTTCATGTGTGAGAGTTCCGCTGTGTGAAGAACTCTCCCATGTTAAGGCACAGCAATGAAGCACTGCCTGCCTGATTTGGATGAGGACTGGCTATGCAGCCTATGCTAATCAGAACCTGCAATCCTCCTCCCGCTGACTCCCATGTTAGGGGTTTATAGGCATGTCCTTGGCTGCCAGTGCCTCAATACTGAACTTTTTAGCCTCCTGTGAGAAATAAGTTTCTGTTCTTCGTTATTTACCCCATCTCAGGTACTGTTACAGCAACAAAACCTGACTAAGGCAACCTCTGATTGAAATATCAACACATGTGTATGTAAGTGAATATGTGTATATACTTGTCTCGTATGCATATACTTACATAGCAAATATTATATACATATATAAAACACTTAGATTCTCATAGTAAACCAAATAAACCCATCATCCTAGAAGTCGTAAATCTGATATCGCTTGTAACCGAACTTTTAAATTATTATTTAACACTTATTTATTTATTACTAAATTCACTTATAACAAACACCAACAATTTCTTAACTATTAATCCTATAAATTCCTACAACCCCTTTAACCTATCCATTAAACCTATTGATAATCATAACAACTACTTTCATAACCTTTTAGAATGATATAGTCTCTGGGGCAGGTCCTCAGTCGTCAGGAACACAGTCTTTGTTGTAGATTCTTTAACACACTTAGCAGTCCTTCTTCTGGATCTCTCAGATGTAGGTTCGTCAGGGTCGTTGGTTATTGCAGTCTCACCTTAAATAAGGCTTCATGCTTTCTTCTCTGTGGGAGACCCCAGCCGTCTGCAGGCCAACTTACTTCTTTTGAATCAGGAACT
This sequence comes from Lophiomys imhausi, assembly GCA_907164525.1. NCBI lineage: Eukaryota > Metazoa > Chordata > Mammalia > Rodentia > Muridae > Lophiomys > Lophiomys imhausi. Next base: position 1,561,417 of record CAJQZJ010031998.1, on the reverse strand, counting down.
CAGCTGCTCTGCCTCAGTCCTTAAAGCCAGGCACCGTTTCCTTTAGGCCACTGTTTGGACAGATCAAACCCCTCTAGGCAAAAGCTGAGCCACAGGGTCCAGTCCTGGGCCTTTTGGTGTCTTGCTCAGGCTTTCTTTGCTCACCGGCTTCTTTCTGCTTCAGAGAGAGAGCTGGCCATCAATGGCCAGCCGTTTTTTCAGCAGGACTCTTGGAGCTCTCTAGCATCAGGGGCCTCTTCTCTTCTGGGCTCCACGCACTGTCCTCAGATAGGAGGAACTCTGTTTCAGCTTAATTTGGGCTCCGCCCACTTAGCAGCTGAAAACAATGTCAGGCCAGATACTTTGTTTCAAGTCTATTGAGTCTTTTCTGTTTTCCTGACTTCAAACTTGTGTTTCAGTCTATTGAGTCTTTCCTGTTTTTGCTGACTTCATGCTGATAATGCTCTTCAGGCCCCGAATTAAGAGAGAGTATCAGAAACTCCTATATATTTTCCAAATCTAATCCATCCAACCCCTACAATCGCTTAAAATCTTTTTAAAGCACTCTTAATATGTACAAGTTAGGATCAGATGGTACTATTTTGTGGTGAGGTTTGGTGGGGTGGGGTGGTGTGCATATGTGTATATACTTGTTCATGTGTACAGGTGTACGAATGTGTGTGTGTGTAGGCCAAAGACTGATCACAGACACAAGCTACACCTAGCTTTTTACAGTGCAGATTCCAGCTCAGGTCCTCGTGTTTGCTAAACAACCACTTTGCAGACTAAGCTGTTGCCTTGGTCCCCAGAAAACAAACTTTAGCCTCATTTGTCTTTGAAAACAACTCAACGGACAAAAATCAAACTCAAGAGCAGGCCCTGATGGCACAGGTCTCTAATGTCAGCATCTCGGGAGACTAAAGATGGGAAGTTCAAGGTCTGCCTGGAGTGACTTTATATCCAGAACAGCTTAGCAAAACTCTGTCTAAAAATCTTAAAAGAAAATAAGAAGCCATCTATGGGTGCATGCCAGTGGCAGAAAATTGCCCAGCATGCTTAAGTCCCTGGCTTTCATCCTGGTGTCCACCACCCCAATCCAAATCCTGGTACAGTTGAGAGCACTTTTACATGATGCCAAAAAAAACGCCTCCCTCACGGTGTAAAATCAAGCAAGGAATAGAGAACATTAACACGTATAACAGGGTAAGTATTTTGCATTCTGAAAGATGGGTATTGATGGAAGGACGTGCCACTTACAGGCTACACAGTGAGGAGCTTATGTTTAATTGAGCTGAGTTGTCTCTGTGCTCTTGGCCTGGAGCTCCCAGTGGAGAACTGCAGGCAAAGTCACTCCCTAGCTACTTGGGTTTCCTCAGAAACAACCCCGACTCCACCATCATTAATTAATTTATGCTGACCCAGAAGTAAGAAGCTTTCAATTGACTCTCTTCTTAAAAGCTAAGTATCTCCTTGCTCTACACAGAGAACTGGGGACTCAGGACTTGACAAAATAGCCATAAAACCACAAAGAAGTGAGGGGGAGGGGAACTTATGATAACTGTGAGTTAATGTTAAAAACTTTAAGATGTTGCCATGTACCCCAAAAGATGAATAGTGATCTGTTTAACAGAGAGTGTAAAATATGCGTGATGCTACTAAAAGTCTGACTAAAGAAGCTAGGCCTGGTGGTGCACACCTGCTATCTCAGCACCTGGGAGGCCAAGCAGGTGTGTTATGTACATGTACAAAAATACCATGAGAAAATACTTTAATTTGAGCATATACATGCTAATAAAGCAAATGGAAAAAAGAAGTACATAAGATATGAGCTTGATTGCAACAGAAGCAAGCTGGGAGGCAGAGCAAGTTAGTGTCCTGAGCAGCCATCCCAGTTACACATGAAAGCCAATGGTGTGATCTTGGTATCTCAGCACACTGCTGCTGAGACTGGTTCCTTATTGACGATATGTGTTACCACAAATTCAGCTACCAGCCAGCTGCCCACAGAGGTTATGCTGAGCAAGGAAAAATATGTGGAAATTTGAAATGATTTGACGGCATTTCAAAATCAGGTGATTCTGTGGAAAAGTCCAACGCACTAGCTCCTGCTTCTAAGCAAAAGCAGGTACAGGAAGACGGCCTGCTTTCCCACTTGGCATCACTTGGCAGGACCAAGTGTGACCCCCCAGAGCTGCAGTGTATCTGGGTGTCATGCCTGGCCTGCTGGCACCACCCACCCACCCACCCTCTCGACTCTAGATACTCGACTTTCACCTGCAGAATTACATCTGTTTTGTTTTGTCTGAGACAGGGTCTTGTGATGTGCTGAACCAGATGATTTTGAAGAGCTCATTGTGGCAAATTATAGTTACTACTTTAAATAAATATATGATATAAATTTATGTTTACTGACTTACACTAATTTGGAACATGTATTTTAATGGAAAAGAGTCAAGTCTTTCATGCAAAAGCACTCCAAGCAATAAATGAAAATCTTCTACCCTTAAAGAGCTGGATCCCTTAAGTATGACCAGCACATAGTAACCCACTTCCAAGAGTGAGTATGAAACAGTGAGAAGCAGACAGTATGAAGCATCACAGTGGAGATACCTGACCGACACTACCTCAGGTGGATGGCTTAGAAGGCACGCGTGTCAGCATGTGGAGTCTTCCTCCTCAAAACCCATGACCCCAATCATGAGCAAACCACCAAATTGCAACACAGGTCCCGAATACAAGGTAATGGGGCAGCACTCCCGCAAAGTATCAAGTTCATCAAGGACAAGGGAATTCTGAGACAATGGTAGCCAAGATGAACCTCGGGAGACACATAACAAGAAAACACACTGCTTGAATGACAATGTTCCAATACTGATTCATGGATTATACCAAATGTACCACAGAAATGTAAGATAATGTAATGGAGAATAGATATATGAAAACCTGCAGCTTGGTCCTATCAGTCTTTATGGAAATCTGAAAGTGTTTTACAAAACAGATGACTTTTAGAAGAAGTGTATCAATGTGTATACGTATCTAAAGAAAGGATGCAGAAGTGGATTAGGGGATGGTCTGAGACTGGAGACTATTTCAGAGAGTCAGCCCCCCCCCCCCCGTCTCCCCTTCAGCTCACGGCCTAAATCACTGGGCTCAATAGTTGCTCAGGCTTTGCCCTGTTCACGTCTGCATTTCAGTTTCTTCAAAAAGAAAAGCCCAGTGCCTTCATCTTGGGGAGAGAGTTAATCAGGCTCAGGGGTCTGTGGTAGAATGACCTCAACTAGATTTGGGTAACCCCTTTCCACAGGGAAGAGCTGTGGGTCCAAAGGTCCCCTTGTATTGAAATGCAGAGAAGAGAGTACTGTGGGTGTGATGGAGTGACCCTGAGGACTACCTTGACTTCGTAGAGAGACTATGTCTCAAACCAAACCAACCAACCAACAACAACAAAGATAAAATGAAGGCTTGATTGAATGTTCCTACTTCCTCAAACACAAGGCTGGATATCCATAACTAATGAGCATCTTGGTCACTAAGACCAACTGGAAAGCCTCTGACTGTGAAGCTTTACATGTTGTAAATGAAAACACATATACACTATTTTCTGTAAAGATGAGTTATACCCCACATGTTTTCACTAACTTTCTTAACTTTTAATCACCATGCATTTTATTTAAAAACAAAACAAAGAAACAAACAGAAACTGTGTTAAATGGGAAAATCTGAAGTACTCACTGCCCCAGAGACCATGGCAGTTCTGACTTGCTCATCCAGGCAGGGAACTGTGCCAGATGCAGACCAGATAGGAGATATCAGGGAGGGCTAGTGATTTAAAGCTGTGCTGGCCCTCGCTGACCTCTTATAACTCAGTGTTTAAGCACAAAATAGGGAAGGCACCCTTCCTCAAGATAGCTCTTCTCCATTCTGGAGGCTGTTCTCATACACTGCTTTGATTAGAGTGAGGATTTTACCTATATCTTCAAGGAATTTGTCACAATGAGAATACCAAAGGGTAATTAAGAATGTTGAGCATTTCTTCAAATGTCTCACTGCCATTAAAGATTCCTCCTTTGTGAATTCTTGGTTTATCTCTGTTTCCCATTTTTTTTTAATTGGATTATTTGGTTTCTTGGTGTTTAATTATTTGCGATCTTTATAAATTATAGATATTAGCCCTCTGTCGGATGTAGGGTTGGTAAAGATCTTTTCCCAATCTGTAGGTTGCCGTTTTGTTCCAATGACAGTGTCCTTTGCCTTACAGAAGCTTGTCAGTTTCATGAGGTCCCATTTATTAATTGGTCTCAGAGCCTTTGCTATTGGTCTTCTGTTCAGGAAGTTGTCTCCTGTGCCAATAAGTTCGAGGCTTTTCCCCACTTTCTCTTCTATTAGATTTAGTGTGTCAGGCTTTATGTTAAGGTCTTTGATCCATTTGGACTTAAGTTTTGTGCAAGGTGATAAGTATGGGTCTAATTTCATTCTTTTACATGTCAACATCCAGTTAGACCAGCACCATTTGTTGAAGATGTCTTCCTTTTTCCATTGTACTGTTTTGGCTTCTCATCAGAGAAATGCAACTCAAGACGACTCTGAGATTCTATTTCACACCTGTTAGAATGGCTAAGATCAAAAGCTCAAATGACAGCACATGCTGGAGAGGGTGTGGAGAAAGGGGAATTCTCCTCCATTGCTGGTGGGAGTGCAGGCTTGTGCAACCACTATGGAAATCAGTCTGGCATATCTTAGAGAACTTGGAATAAATAGCTCTACCTCAAGACCCAGCCATACCACTTCTGGGTATCCACCCAAACGATTCCTCACCAAACCACAAGGACATAGCCTCATCTATGATCATAGCAGCCTTATTTGTAACAGCTAGAAACTGAAAACAACCCAGATGTCCCTCAACAGATGAATGGATAAAAAAATTGTGGTACATTTACACAATGGAATACTACTCAGTTATCAGAAACAAGGAAATCATGCAATTTGCAGCCAAATGGATGGAACTAGAAAAGTTCATCCTGAGTGAGCTAACCCAGACTCAGAAAGATGCGCATGGCATCTACTCAGTTATAATTGGATTTTATCCATATAGTACAGGATAACTATCCTACAACCAACACACCAAAAGGATCAGGAACATAGACTATGTTACCTATTAATGGGACAATTTGCCCTAGGGGTGCTACCATGTAGGCCCCCAGTGCAAGAGGAAGCTCTTAGCTCTCATATGACTGTTGAGCTGAGAGGGGCGGATATGTAGGGACACTCTACATCGGAGGAGTGGGATAGGTGGGAGAGGGAGGAGAAGGTGGGAGGGTGGAACCAGGAGGGGTGGAAGGAGGGCACTGTGATGGAGATATAACTTGAAGTAATAAATAAGCAAACAAAAATTTTTTTAAAAAGAAAATACCAAAGGGTGATGGTCTGAAGCTAGCAGATCTTGTACAGTCCAAGAGCTGTGCGGCTGTTGCCTGTGGCTCTGTGTATCAGGCTCCAAGGAGCAGTTTTGGCAATCTTGAATACTTCACATCTCACTATTATATAATTCTCCCAACACAGGGAACCTTGCAGCATTCATAGATAACTGCTGGTTTGTTTATCTTGGAATAGAGACTCCAACTCCTGGACATATCCTGTAATTGCAGTTTCCTCAATCAGAACAAAGGGAAAAGTAACATCCATTGCACAGGAAAGCACAGAGCTTTGAACCTGACAGTCAAAGAGTCCTGTGTGGGTGCTTGCTTGGTTTTTCTTCCTTGCTTACAGGACAGATCCTGGGGCTCTTGGCCAAGTCGAGGTTCTCTGCCAAGAGAGATGGACAGCCTTATCTTTCTATATGTGAGAAGTTGGAAAGGTCCTCACTTGTCTGACCTTAGTAAAGGCAAATCCAAATATCACACACCCTCTGTTTACTTCTATCTACCACTCAGTCAATTTCTAAATGTGCCTTCCATAATCTACCCAAATTGAGACTTTGTGTCTATCAATTGTACAATCTTGTAAAATTCATAGCTTTTCTTTTTTCATGTCTGCTGAGAGGAATTTTACTTTTGCTTAATTTTCGGGCTTTTGTAGAGCAAGAATGTGAATGCAGGGGTGCACTGGTTTCTCTGTGATTACTGCCTGATCTTGCTTTCCCCCTCTCCAGGAGATCCTTCAAAATGATCTTTCTTGTTTTCATTGTAAAAAAATTAAATTTAAATTATTTCACCTTTGAACCATTTCTCTTTTTGCCCTCCACCAAGTTAGTTTTTCAAAAATAACAGTTTTCCTCTCAAGCTAAAAAATCTTCAGCAGCTCCTACTGGTCTTAGGATAGGGTCCAGATTTTTCAACCTGCCAATGTAGGTCACCACACTGTGGTGGCCTGTCCCCATGGAACTCCTTGTTCCTGGCAACCTCACGGTCCTCTAAACACATCCAGTTCACTGTAGCCTGGAAATTTTCACTCATGGTCAAATACCAGAGAGAATGTCCTCCTCCAGGGACCTCCAGTTTTTGTTTTCCTTTGAGTTCATGTCCATGTCTCATTTGACTTCTCCAGGGACAAGATAATTGTAGCTAAATACTTATCAAATTTGATAGCTATTTTTGAGACACTTAAACATGATGCTTGTCTTAATTTTTACTTTTATATGTATTTATTTGTGTAGTGTGTGCATTTGTGTGAGAGAGAGTGAGAAAGCATGAGAGAGAGATAATGTGCTGTAGCATATATGTAGACATCAGAGGACAGCTCACCCATGTTGCTCTTTCCTTCCACCACGTGGTCCCCAGGGATCACATCAGGTTGTAAGGCCTGGTAAGCAATCATTTTATTCACTGACTCTCCTCGCAGACCCAAACAAGACATTTTTGAGAAGCCCATATTGCCTTTCTCTCAAGCTCTCATCATGCTTAAGTCTGTATGTTGATAAATCCAAACTTTGGTTCACTTATTGGCTGACCCGATAGTTCCTTTCTGCAGTGTGAGGAGAAAATCCTGGCCTCAGCAAAGAGGTCTCCGAGAGGAGCTCCTCAGCCTGAACAGGCTGCAGTATCAGGCTGTGGCTCAGAGCCACTGGCAGGAAAAGCCAGTGAACTGGGTTTACCCACTTTGAGTGGGACCTCACAGTTTCCTTCTGCACTCTATTTTCTATGAAGGAATCTCCACCCAAACCAACATGTCATTTTCCCAGATGTAAATCACGAGTATAAGAACTGTTGTTGCTTTCAAAATTAAGAAATTAGCAAGAGGCAACAGATGAAGCTCTGGCTCCTGTTCTGGAACCACAACAGCCTACCTTGATGGCTGAGTGTCAGGTGAAGGAAGGGACCACACTCCACCTTTACTGTGGACAGTCCTGGTGACACAATAGTGAGATCAGCCATTAAACAGCTATGTGTTAAATTCATACCATGTGTCATGAACCATGATGATGAGAATACTCCATGAACAAAACATGAAAAAGTACAGGAAATCCCTTCCTCACTGTTCTTCTGGGATACCAGCTGTTAGCTGACTTTGAAGATTATACAGTAATCTAGCTGTTGTGATCTAAATGTCTGTGTCCCCTTCCAATTCATACCCTGGCTTTTAATACCCTCAAGGTGAAAATACTAGGGAGTGGGGCTGCTTTGGAGGTGGTTATGTCATGAGAATCTCTGGAAAGATGCCCTGAACAGTTGCCTTACAGCTGCTACCATGTAGCTGGAAAATGTCACTGATGGGCCAGGACATGGCTCTTCCACAGACACTAATTCTGACAGCACTTTAATATTAGACATTCTACTCCCTAGAACTGTAGGAAATTACTTGCTGCTGGTTATTTTTCTTTGTGTATGTGTGTGTGCATGTATGTGAAGTGTCTGTGTATTTGTACATATATGTATATGTATTCTGCACAAGCCAGAAGAGGGTGTCAGATCCCAAGGGGCTGGAATTACAGGCATTTGTGACCTGACCAATGTGGTGTCTGAGAATTGAACCTGCATTCTCTGCAAGAGTAGTAAGTGCTCCTAAATGTTGGACTGTCTCTTCAGCTCTGTTTCTGCTGCTTATAAGCTAGCTCATTTTTGATTCCTTGTTATAGTGCCCTGAAAGGCCTTAGACAACAGCAAACACATTACATGCCAGGAATAACTGTATGTAACTGGTACATGATTTAACTTGAGTTCTATTTTTATTATTATTAATGTTATAATTTTCTTTTACAAGCCAATGGAGCCTCAAAATAAAAATTCTAGTTGAATAAAATAGAATATATGTGTATTAGTTACTTTTCTATGGCTATGATAAAATACCGTGACAAAGGCAACTTACAGAGGGAAGGGTTTATTTTGCATCAGGGTTTCAGATGAATAGAGTCTGTCATAGTGTGGAAATGTGACAGCAGGCAGTCATGGAGTCTGAAGCAGCAAGCTGACAGTTCACATCGTACATCACATGCACAAAGCAGAAAGAGTATACTAAAAATGGCATGAGTGAGGCTTTAAACTCTTAAAACCCACTTCCTGAGTCATAGTTCCTCCAGCAAAGTCATACCTCCTAAGCCTTCTCAAACAATGCCACCAACTGAGGATCAAACAGTAAATTGCTAATGACTATGAGGGGACATTTCTCATTCAAACCCTACAATATGTGATATCAAGGATAACAAAATATAATCAAATAGTGAACATGTTTAAAAGTATATATTAATGAAAGCACCTGTTTTATTTTAAACTTTCAGAACTTATTTTGTTTTTTTTTTCCCACTTTGGGGGTGGGGCATTTGTTAGGGTTTCTGTTGCTGTGAAGAGACACCATGACAAAGGCAGGTCTTATAAAAGAAAACATCTCATTGGGGCCGGTTTACCGTTTCAGAGCTTTAGCTCATTATCATCATGGCAGGAAGCATGGCAGTGTGCAGGCAGACATGGCGCTGGAGAAGGAGCTGAGAGTTCTACATCTTATTGGCAGACAGCAGGAAATGAACTGGCTTGAGCTTCTGAGACCTCAAAACCCACCTTCTAATGACTCACCTCCTCCAACAAAACCACACCTACTCCAACAAGGCCACATCTCTCAATAATGTCACTCCCTAGGAGCCCACCTTGGATGTCATTGTTGGACATATTGTTGCAGACATGAATGAGTACAAACTGCAATCTTATTGAGACCAATCATATTTCTTAAAAGCTCTCTAAAGGCTTGGAAGTTAAGCTGGGTGTAGTGGTACACACCTTTAACCCCAGCACTAGGGAAGCAGGTGGATCTCTGAGTTTGAGGCCAGCCTGATCTACATAGTGAGTTCCAGGTCAGCCAGAGCTACACAATGAGACCCTGTCTTGGAAAAACAAACAAATAAACAACTCCCCTGTGGTGGTTTGAATAATAATGGCCCCATAGGCTCATAGGGAGCCTTCTCAGCTCCTTCTCCAGCACCATGTCTGCCTGCACACCTCCATCCTTGTTATCTCTGTTTTTCATAGGCTGTTCATTCTAAAGTTCTATTTTTTTTTATTTTCTATTGTACCAAGTTGAAAATTTTCCTCTTATAGTATTATACAGTCTTCAGGGTATGGTGTGATGGTGTATGTTTGCTATCCCAACAACCAGAAGACCCACACAGGAGGTTTGCAAGTTTAAGGCCCGTCTCATACCAATATGGTGTCTCAAACAAAAACAAAACAAACAAAAAACAGAAAAGAAAAGAAAGAAAGAAAAAGAAAAGAAATTAGTTTTTACTTACAAAAACAATAATTTCTCATGTTTAGCCTTACAATATACTAGCCAAACAGGAGTTTGAGTAGCCTGGTCCTTTCTTTTTTAGACTTAAAGTTGTTATGATACATGTGTACAATGTAATCCATAAAATGAAATTATGTCGTTTGTAGGAAAATGGGTGAAATGCAGATGGTGATATTAGGTAAGATAAGTCACACAAGGAAAGACAATTCTAACATGTTTTTTTTTTTCTCATACGTGGAATCTATATTTTCAAAAATGATAAGAAAGAAAAGGGGAACTACTTAATAAAAAGAGGGGTGAGGGGAACTAGAGAGGATAAAGGGGTAAATATTATCTATCAAAGTATGTGCCTCTGTGCAAGTGTCATAATGAACACAATTATTTTTCTACAATTAATATGTGATAAAAAATCTTTAGAAGGCTTCTTTTTAACACATTAAATAATAAGATCTGGAGATAGACTTAAAAACACCACAAAATTCAAAATCTGATGATGCTGGATATAATTAACTTTTCCCATTCAAATTCACAAACATCCAGAACTCTATCCATAGGACTGTAGGTTCCAAGGTTAATGGATTTATCAGCTTCCCTCTAAATGTAAGCATTGCTGTCTTCTTTTTGACAGATAGTCTGAGACACGTTGGGGTAAACTGACTCATCTATGGTAATAAGTGATACGGCTGGAATCCAAACAAAGGGTCTGGTTCTGTGCTGGAGCACAGGAATCTCTTGTGCACTGAACAGTCTGGCACTGAACTAGATTTTATATCCAAATGTGGCCTTCAATTCTAGATCCTCTTTATCTCCAATCCAAAGTCGTTTTTTGTTTGTCTCTTGTAGGGGTTAGATAAATTAGATTTAGAAAATATATAGGAGTTTCTGATACAGTCTCTTAATTCGGGGCCTGAAGAGCATTATCAGCATGAAGTCAGCAAAAACAGGAAAGACTCAATAGACTTGAAGAAACAAAGTATCTGGCCTGACATTGTTTTCAGCTGCTAAGTGGGCGGAGCCCAAATTAAGCTGAAACAGAGTTCTATTTAAGGACAATGCATGGAGCCGAGAGAGAGAGAGAGAGAGAGAGAGAGAGAGAGAGAGAGA
>CAJQZJ010031998.1:1513359-1545630 GCA_907164525.1 Lophiomys imhausi | reverse complement strand
ACCTCCTCATCACAGTGACACCTCCTCATCACAGTGACACCTCCACACCACAGTAACATTTCCATAACACAATGACAACTCTATGTCACAGTGATACCACCATGCTACCAGCAGGAGCACAGGAAAGCCATGTTGTCCCTGACCTCTGAGCTAGGAAATAAAGAAAATAAATAAATCCCTGAAAGAATTTTAAAAAATCACAATTCTATAATTGAAAGCAATGCAGAATTCCATTAAAGACCTCCAAGCTAACTCAGTCAAACAAGAGTGGGAAAGAGACAAGGCTATGAAAGATTTGAGGAAAAGACAACCAAATTGGAACAGGAAATGCATAAAACAGTTCAAGACTTGAAATTGGAAATGGAAGCAATAAAGAAAACACAAGCAGAGACAATCCTGGAGGTGGAAAGCCAAGGAAAGAGAACAAGAACTACAGACATGAGTATCACAAATAGGATATAAGAGATTGAAGATAGAATCTTAGGTGTGGAAGATTCAGTTGAAGAAATCAGTACAACAACCAAAGAAAATGAGAAATCTAAAAAAAATTCCTCACCCACAACATCCAATAAATCAAGGACTCAATGGAAAGACAAAACTTAAGAATTATAGGCATATGTGAAAGAGAAGTCTACTGACTCCAAGGTCCAGGAAACATTTTCAACAAAATCATAGAAGAAAATCTCCCAGTCCTAAAGAAAGAGAAGCCAGTAATATTCCAAAAGGCACACAGAACACCAGATAGATTAGACCAGAAAAGAAACTCCTCTCTCCACATAATAATTGAAACTCCAAATGTACAGAACAAAAAATAATATTAAAAGCTGTAACAGAAAAAGGTCAAGTAATATATATTGGCAGACCCACCAGAATTACACTTGACTTCTCCTCAGAAACTTTAAAAGTCAAAAGGGCCTAGGAGGATGTCCTACAAGCCCTGAGAGACCATAGGTGCCAACCAGACTACTATACCCAGCAAAACACTCTATCACCATAGATGGCAAAACCAAGATATTCCATGATAAAACCAAATTTAAACAATATCTATCCACAAATCCTGCTTTACAGAAGATACTAAAAGGAAAAATCAAGCCAAGAGAAGATAACTATACCCAACAAAATACAGGAAACAAACAAACAAACAAAAACCTCCACTGCAGCTAAACCAAAAGAAACACACAAACATACAACCATCACCTACATAAAAATAACAGGGATGACCAACGGTCATTAATATCTTTCAGCATCAATGGACTCAACTCCTCAATAAAAAGACACAGGCTTATAGAATGGATCCATAAACAAGACCCATCATTTTTCTGCAAAGATAGACTCTACCTCAGAGTAAAGGACTGGGAAAAGGTTTTCCAAGCAGACAGTCCCAGGAAGCAAGCTGGAGTAGCCATCCTAATATTAAATAAAATAGACTTTCAACCAAAAGTAATCAAAAAAGATAGGGAAGGACACTACATACTGGTCAAAGGAAAAATTCATCAAGAAGGCATCTCAAAACTTAATATCTATGCCCCAAATACAAGGGCACCCACATTTGTAAAAGAAACTCTTCTAAAGCATAAATCACACATAGATCCCCACATATTAATAGTAGGAGACTTCAACACCGCATTTACACCAATGGACAGGTCAACAAGACAGAAACCAAACAGAGAAATAATGAGACTAACAGAGGTCAAGAATCAAATGGACCTAACAGATATCTACAGAACCTTTCACACAAACACAAAAGAATACACCTTCTTTTCAGCACCTCACAGAACCTGCTCCAAAATTGACCATATACTTGGTCACAAAGCAAGCCTCAACAGATATAGAAAGTTGAAATAACCCCTTGTATCTTTTCATACCATCATGAGCTAAAGCTAGACTTCAACAACAACAGAAAACAAAAAGCCTATACATGAATGGAAACTAAACAACTCTCTACTCAGTGACCACTGGGTCAGGGAATAAATAAAGAAGGAAATCAAAGACTTTCTAAAATCCAATGAAAACGAAGACACAACATACCCAAACCTATGGGACGCAATGAGAGCAGTGCTACAAGGAAAGTTCATAGCACTAAGTGTCTTCAAAAAAGAAAATTGTGACAGTTTATATTAGTAACTTAACAGCAGGACTGGAAGCGCTAGAAAAAAAAGAAGAAGTAGAGGCAAGCACTCCCAAGAGGAGCATAAGACAGGAAATCATCAAACTCAGGGCTGAAATCAACAACTTAGAAACAAAAAGAACAACACAAAGAATCAATGAAACCAAGAGTTGGTTCTTTGAGAAAATCAACAAAATAGACAAACCCTTAGCCAAATTAACTAAAAGGCACAGGGAAAATATCAAAATCAACAAAACCAGAAATGAAAAGCGAGAAATAACAACAGACATTGAGGAAATCCAAAGGTCTTTTGGTCTTACTTCAAAAACTTGTACTCCACAAAATTTACAAACCTAAGCAAAATGGACAATTTCCTTGATAAATTCCACCTACCAAAGCTAAATCAAGACCAGGTTAATAAATTAAACAGTTCTATTACCCTTAAGGAAATAAAAGCCGTCATTAAAATTCTTCCAACCAACAAAAGCCCAGGGCCAGATGATTTCAGCAAAGAATTCTACCAGACCTTCAAAGAAGAACTAATACCAATATTTTTCAAAGTCTTCCACAAAATAGAAAAGGAAGGAGCAATGCCAAACTCATTCTATAAGGCCACAGTCACCCTGATACCTAAACCACATAAAGACCCAACAAAGAAAGAAAACTTCAGACCAATTTCCCTCATGAACATAGACATGGAAATACTCAATAAAACACTAGCAAACTGAATTCAAGAACACACAAAGAATATCATACACCATGATCAGGTAGGCTTTCATCCCAGGAATGGATAGGTGGCTTAACATACGAAAATCCATCAACATAATCCACCATATAAACAAGCTGAAAGAAAAAAAAAAGTTATCATCTCGCTAGGTGAGAAAAGCATTTGACAAAATCCAACACCCCCTCATGCTAAAAGTCCTAGAGAGAGCTGGCATACAAGGACCATACCTAGCAATAATAAAGGCACTATACAACAAGCCATTAGCCAACATCAAATTAAATGGAGAGAAACTTAAAGCATTTCCTCTAAAATCAAGGACAAGGCAAGGATGCCCACTCTCCCCATATCTCTTCAACATAGTACTTGAAGTTCTTGCTAGAGCAATAAGACAACTAAAGGGGATCAAGGGGATACAAATTGGAAAAGAAGATGTCAAAGTATCCCTATTCGCAGATGATATAATTGTATACATAAGTGACCCCAAAAACTCCACCAGAGTACTCCTACAACTGATAAACACCTTCAGCAAGATGGCTGGATACAAAATTAATTAAAAAAATGGTAGCCCTTCTATATATAAAAGATAAATGGGCCTGGGGGTAACTCTAACCAAGCAAGTAAAAGACCTGCATGACAAGAACTTCAAGTCCTTGAAGAAAGAAATTGAAGAGGACATCAGAAGATGGAAAGATCTCCCATGCTCGTGGATAGGTAGGATCAACATAATAAAAATGGCCATCCTACCAAAAGCAATATACAGATTCAACGCAATTCCTATTTTAAAAAAACCAACGTAATTATTTATAGACTTTGAAAGAAAATTTTCAACTTCATGTGGAATAACAAAAAAACAAAAATAGCTAAAACAATCCTGTACAATAAAAAAAAAACATCTGGAGGTATCATAATCTGAGATTGCAAGCTATACTACAAAGCAATATTAACAAAAACAGCATGGCACTGGTATAGAAACAGGCCAATTGATCAATGGAATCGAATTGAACCCCAGAAATAAACCCACACACCTACAGACACTTAATTTTGACAAAGAAACCAAAACTGTACAATGGAAAAAGGAAAGCATTTTCAACAGATTGTGAAGGTCTAACTGGATATCAACATGTAAAAGAATGCAAATAGACCCATATTTACCACTTTGCACAAAATTTAAGTCCAAGTGAATAAAACACCTTAACATAAAGCCCAGCACATTAAATCTAATAGAAAAGAAAGTGGTGAAAAGCCTTGAATTTATTGGCACAGGTAACATCTTCCTGAACAGAACACCAATACCTCAGGCTCTAAGACCAATGGTCAATAAATGGGACCTTATGAAACTGGAAAACTTCTGTAAGGCAAAGGACACTGTCATTCAAACAAAACTGCAACCTACAGATTGGGAAAAGATCTTTACCAACCCCACATCCGACAGAGGTCTAATATCCAAAATTTATAAAGAACTCAAGATATTAAACACCAAGAAAACCAAATAATCCAATCAAAAAATGCGAAATAGAGCCAAACAGAGAATTCACAAAGGAGGAATCCCTAATGGCTGAGAGACACTTGAAGAAGTGCTCAGTATCCTTAATCATCAGAGAAAGGCAACTCAAGACAACTCTGAGATTCCATCTCACACCTGTCAGAATGGCTAAGATCAAAAACTCAAATGACAGCACATGCTGGTGAGGTTGTAGAGAAAGGGGAACACTCTTCCATTGCTGGTGGAAGTGCAAATTTGTACAACCACTGTGGAAATCAATCTGGCAAGGTCTTAGAAAACTTGGAATAGACCCAACTCAAGACCCAGTCATATCACTCCTTCATATACATCCAAAAGATTCCTCACCAAACCACAAGGACATCTCTTCAACTATGTTCATAGCATCTTTATCTGTAATAGCTAGAAACTGGAAACAAACTAGATGTCCCTCAACTCACGAATGGATTAAAAACAAAAAACAAAAAAACTGTAGTACATTTACAAATGGAATACTACTCAGCCATCAGAAACAAGGAAATCATGTAATTTGCTGCCAAATAAATAGAACTAGAAAAGCTCCTAGTGAGGTATCCCAGACCCAAAAAGATGCACATGGCATCTATTCACTTATAACTGGATTTTACCCATGTAGTACAGGATAACTATCCTACAACCAACAGACTGAAAGGAACAGGAACATAGACTTTGTTACCTGTTAGTGGGACACTTTGCCCTAGTGGAGCTGCCATGTAGGCCACGGGTGCAAGAGGAAGCTCTTAGCCCTCATATGACTGCTGAACTGAGGGTGACTGATATGTAGAGGACCCCACACTGGAGGAGTAGGTTAGGTGGGAAAGGGTGTGAGAGTGGGAGTGTGGGACCCAGGAGGGGTGGAAGGAGGGGGCTGTGATGGAGATGTAACTTGAAGTAATAAATAAACATTAAAAAAATGAAAAAAGTATAAACTCAGTTATATTTAAATTAGTGACTTTCCATTTGCTCAAGTACCATGTGGCAGTGATCTGTAATGCTTCTACTACATACTGGTCCCACCAATCTCTTCCATTACCATGACTTTTTTTTTGACTCACTGTTTAAACCATTATATCCTTTACAGTATATGATGTTCTAAGCAGAGTGATATATTGTAATATATTTTATATTTATTACACTACATACAAAAACATATTATAGTGGCACTTATCTATTCTTTCTTTTCCAAAATTGTTCTCATGCACTGTTGACCATCAATGACTTGTAGACTAATATATCAAGTCTTCTTACTTGCCTCTTCTCTTCCACTTAATTGGGATATATTTCAATTTATTGTTCATCTTAACAATTTTGATTTATTGATAAGTGATATAATTATTTCAAAGCACTGCTTGCTTCTAAAGAAAACCCAGCAATATTTTTGAATAATGGTTTATTATGTTAATTTCCAAGGATTTTGTATCTTTGGTTTCATGCTAAACAATCAAAATGGAGAATCTGAAATGACATTTTGGCTATAACTGAATATATGCACTCTCTACAAGTCTAGTTGGCTGGAACAACATTTAAACCCCATCCAATGAAAGTCTTGCAGTATACTTTTGTCTTTTAGCTAGCATACTATGACCATACACTCTTCGTTCTGTGTTTTCACTTTCTCCTGGCTCTGGGGTGATGTGATGTGATTGTGATGAAGAGGTGACATGTTGCTAATAACTTCCCAATCTGTTCCTCAAGGCAGTAACGACCACACACACCTACCCACATTCACCAATGAGAATACTTATTGCAAAGGTTTCATATTGACCATATAATATCTGTATCATTCTAATGTTCATTTTAACAATTTTGATTCCAGAATGGTTTTGAGAAGTAGTCTGAAGGCATTAGAAAGAAATAAAAACTAATTAAGTTGTACATGAAAGCTACACCTGTGTGGTTTCCATCCCAACATTCTCCCTTCTCCCTGCTCCAGTGCCCTGTGGCAGCAGCACATGCAAAGTCTCTGCTCTGAGGCTGCCCCCTGTGCCTTTGCAGTACTGAGTGAAGGAACTCAAGAAGAAAGCTCTAGCTTTACTGGAGTAGACCGTCAGAGAATGAAATATGGAGCAATAATTCTGAAGCAGAGGAAATCACAGAGGAGGGTGCCCCAACATCTGAATTCAAACTGTTAAAATCTCTGCTGAGTTTAACCTGGACATATATTGGACAGATCAGTAACTGGAAAAATGAAAAGGCTGGTCAGGGAGCAGTTTTGACTCTTGCTTGTCACAGAGCAAACAAAACTAGAAAATTTGAAACCTGAATGTTAGAGGAATTTGATAATTACCTCAGAGTTCCTTTTGAAAACCCAGAAAGGCCATACCTTACAAGGAAAAAAAAATCCCTCCATCTCAGGATTAACACATTATTTCTAGAAATAAAGTAAGCATAAAAATATATATAAACCCAAACACCCATATATTAGAGCTGATGAGCCACAAGATAGCTGCCCAGAACAAAAGTCAACCATCTTCAAGGAATATAAGATTCCCAAGTGTCTTATGCTCAAGGCTCTGTAGAGAAGTAAAAATTACCATAAGTAGAAGAGACAGATAAATATAACGCTTAGGGAAAGTTAGAAACATCTTCAGTTGACCAAGATATTAGAATTAGCAACTATGAATACTAATGCAGCTATTACAAGCATGTTGAAGAGATACAAAGAAAGGATATTCATAAGAGAAGACAATCTCACCACAGAAATGGAGACTATACTGTTTTTTTAAAAAAATCATATGATGATTCTAGACCTAGAAAGTACAATATTTAACATTTAAAAAAGATTTATTTTTGTTTTTACTTATTGTATATCTGTGTGTGTGTGTGTGTGTGTGTGTGTGTGTGTGTCTCTGTATGTGTGTATGCATATACACTGTAGGTGCCCTCAGAGACATGAAATACAAGGGAGGACTTCTTTGAAATAATTACAACAAAAAATTATGACTAAAGTGAGTTCTAAAGGAAGAAACTACATGTCTAGCACCATAGAGTGCTATTTAACTCCAAATTTGGCCTCATGTTTTTGCATGCAGTGGAAATTGTAATGTAGGCTAAAGATATTTATTAAAAAGGAAGTCCATTTTTTAGTTTGTTGGTTGTTTTAAACAGAAAATTTGAACAATTTGTATTCTCCCATTTTATTTCTCTGCATTGCTGAGACCACAAGGCATTAATGTCAGGATTTAGACTTTTAGAAATTACATGTTCTACGCCATCCAGTATAAAAGAATATGCTGCTGGTGGCCCACAGTCACTTGAAGAGTCTTTGCTGTTTATGTGGGTACAGTGTGGTTGTGGGATCACTGCCCATCTCTCCACAATTCCCTTTCTAACCACCAGAGGACTTGAGGGTGTTTTCATTCTTAAGAGAAACTATGAGATCACATCTTTATCTCATTAACTCCATGCTTTAATCTAGTTAGGTAACATCTGAGGACTGTGTTCTCTTAGCTTGTCAAGTGTGCCTGTGTGCACGTGTGCGCTCAAGCGACTATATGTGTATGTATAGGTGTGTGAGTGTGTGCATGTGTGTGTGGAAAGTAACTTGTCTTAGGTTCAGTGCTTCTAATTTCTATCTCTTGGCATTGACCTAAATATATATATATTTATACATATATTTATATAGATACATATTTATATATATATATATATATACACACACACACAATTATATATATATATATATATATATAATTTCATCCTCACTGGATTTAACAGATTTATGATAAAAAGTAAAGTAGAGAGGATATCACTTGTGATCTTTTTGAAACATGAGTGTTCTAAAGTTGCTATTTTACAGTTGGAAGCTTATATGTATTTTTTATTTAAATTACCCTTTAGAAAATGAATAGTATAAGGCTAGTAGAAAGTATTAGGTATAGCTATAAAGATTCATGGTAACACGTGTGTGTGTGTGTGTGTGTGTGTGTGTGTGTGTGTGTGTGTGTGAGAGAGAGAGAGAGAGAGATAGTTTGAACACTAAATTGTGCATGCATTTTGAAGTTTATGACCACATACAGACCTCAAGCCACTCTGCAATGCAGTTCTTATCATTTGATTTTTGTGGTGGAAGAAACTGAGCACAGAAAACTTAAGTACTGTGTAAAATGTCCAAAAGCTTGAAGACCTGAACTCATTTCTGGACATATTCTGTCATCAGCTTATGACATTGTATGGATTGCACTTAACCAACCCTGTATTAGAATTCCAGTATTCTGAAATGTGCAGCTTTTATCCCAGTTCTGTAATTATATGACCTTGTTTCACACACATTATAAATTCTCAACTGAAATAACTCATTCAGAAATAACAGGAAAAGTTTACATGCAGTTATGTGATATTCCATTATGTAAACTTATACATTTGTCAAAGTAGAATAGCACAGGAAATAATGTAACTGAAGTCTGGTAGAAAGTTGGCAGTGCAAATAGTTTTAACCTCATTTCTTAGAATGTCACTTTTTTCCGGTTTTGGAGAAACAGTTTTCATTTGACCAGAGACACATATAGACACATATAGACACATATAGACACATTTTTTTTCCAGAGAGTGGCATGTGTAACACCTGGAATTAAATTTTAAGTAAATCTAGAGGGGAAAAAAATCCCAGAAGCTTCCTCCCAAACACCCAAACCCAGATGCACACATAAAATTTGGACTGAGTGAAACTTTTGTGCACACAGTTGGGGATAGGGTGGGGAGGATGGGAATGGCTGGAGATGGGTCACCTTGGAGACAACACAAACGAAGAATCCTTGAAACAAAGTCTTAGGAAACCAAAAAAGGGTTTAGAGTGAAATCCCAGTTTAGGATATTGAACACAATCAAGTGGGCCTAGTGGCACATCCCTGTTATTCCAGTATCTGGAGGGCTGTAGCAAGTTCCAGGGCTACAGGAGCCTCACAGTGAAACTCTGTCTCAAATACAACAACAACAACAACAACAACAAAAACCCAAATAAACAAACAATTTAATCATAAGAAAAACTTGATTGTAGCCAGCAAGCTATTGTATCCCAACTCTTGAGAGACTGAGGCAGTGGGCTTGAGAACTGAAGGACATATATTCAAGGATATCTGCTTGGGATACATAACAAACTAGTCTCGAAATCCAAGTGCTTCAGATGGGGAATGGATCACAAGGTGCCACCCATCCCTGGGTATATACAGACCGTAATAGTTGCTGAGGAGGGACAGGCATTTCCTTCAATGGTGTAGCCAGTGGTGAGTTGCCTAAACCCATAAATAATCACTCACCCAAGTTCCAGAAGCAGCCCTAACTGAACACAGCCCCATCTTCACACCCCATCCCCGGCACACACATTGTGGAATGAATTTTGGCTTTGGATTAGGAAACAGTTTCCAATAATTTCTAAAATGAATTTAAATATTCTTCTGCCATTTTGTGCTATGTTATTCATGCAAAATAGTATTTTCAACATTGATGGCTTTAAAATAAAAACACTGGACAATTCTTAGAACACTGACAATTTTCTGTGTTTAAAAGTGTCTAATATTCAATCAAATTTTAAATTATTTAGAATATATTTTTACTTTTTCTTTGAGAAGTTCCAACATGCACACAGTGTATTTTTTATCCCTCCACCTGTTCCCTTCCCAATTTCATGCGTTCCTCCTCTTTTTTTCTCTTCTCCTCCTCTTGTTCTTCCTTTTCCACCTTCTTTTCTTCTTCTTTAGAACTCACTGAGCCCAGTTAGCCCTGCTAGTATGTACCTGGGTATGGCACCATCTACTGTAATAACCTACCACTGGCCAAACCTCCAAAGAAAAGTGACTCCCCCCAACTCTACCAGTCATCAACTGATGATAGCTCTTCAGATAAGGATATAACTTCATACAGTAAAATCACACAGGGAGTCAGATGGATATGGGCTTAGAGTGTTCTCTAAGGGTAACAGAAATAAATTTAGAGCAGTTGTATGAAATATAACTAATGTAGGCCAAATCATTGTTTCTGTAGATATGTAAGTTTCTAAATGCACCGAAAATCATCTGAAAGAAGGGCCAAAGTCACAGAGAGAATATGGCATGAGGGATCAACTAAACAGGGCTCATGGGGGCTCACAGAGCCTGCAAGGGTCTGAACTAGATCCCCTGCATATAATTTATGGTTGTTGGCTTGGTATTTTGGAGTAACTCCTGATAGTAGGAGTGGGGATGTCTCTGACTCTTCTGCCTGCTCTTGAGAGCCTTTTCCTCCTACTGGGTTGCCTCACCCAGTCTAGAGGTGAGGGTTCGTGCCTTGTGTTATTGTATCTTGCTGTGCCATGTTCAGCTGATGTCCCTGAAAGGGCTTTCTTTTCTGAAGCTAGACAAGGGTGAGGGTTTGGGGTGTGGATATAGGGGAGAGAGGAGATGGAACTGGGAGGAATAGAGGGAGGGGAAGCTGCTGTCAGGATGCATGTATGAGAAAAGAATAAATAAAAAGAAAAGGAAAAGAATCTGCAAGGCTAAAGTATTTATAATACTCTCCAAGGCATGGTGTGGCAGAGAGGTTTATTTGATGCTGAGGGAAAAAAATATCAGAGAAGTGGACCCATGTAATGGCTCAGTGGGTAAGGAAGGCAATTGCCCTAATCCTCATGACTTGAATTTAATCCCTAAGACCTATATGGTAGAAGTAGAACTTCTGACCTCCACTTGCCATGTAGCCTCTCATATTCCCATACAAATAAATAAGTTTAATTTTAAGTAAAAGAATTTGCCAGAGGATTCATTCATTGGTTACTTATACATCACTGTAACTATATGCCTGGCAGGAAGGACTCACAGGAAGGTAAATTTATTTGAGCTCATAGGTTCAGGTGGTTCAGCCTATTATGGGAGAAATAATTCAGGTCACATCAAGATGGAGAAGAAACAAAGCACAAGATGAAAAGTGACCAGAGGTCACCTCCAAGGACCTTCACCAGGGACCCACTTTCTCCAGCTGGGCCCCACCTTTCAAATTTTCCAGAACTTCTCCAAACAAAGGCAGCATCAGGGACCAACCATTAGAGTCATGACTGCATGGCACATATTACATAGTCAGACCACAGCACTCAGGAAGCCATGAGGACCAAATTTCAGCATCCAAATCCTGAAGAGCAGCTCCTGCTATTGTGCTGCTCTTTAGAAACCCCATGAGACCACACTGGGAGGGCCAACAACTTTCTTTTCTACAGTTGCTGCAAATGTCTTGAAGGTCAATGGTTAATCTATGATCACATCACTATAAGTAGCAGCTTAACTCTAGGTGTTGCTAGTGGTTTACTCTGTCTAAGTTGTCTGTGTCATTCCACAATATTTTCTCAGACATTACCTGTAGAAACAGACACTATCAGGATGAAGAGGGTAGATGACTAATCTGAAGGCTTATTCACTCTTTACTACTTATGTAAGTTTGGAGAGGAAAGGGACAGAGGGAAGAATGCCACTTGCTTGTTTGCTCTTCATGGCTTGCTTGGCCTGCTTTATTCTACAACTCAGGACCACCTGCACAGGATTGGTGCCACCTACAACGGGATATGTAGGTGTCAGGTTTATTGTGTAATTCAAATGATGATTTCTCTACCCCACCCATATCGGGTTCCAGTCCTTGTTCTGAAGAGCTGTTGTCTCAGGTTATGTAAACACTGCTCCCCAATTGTCCCCTGATATGCCAATTAAGCAGCTTACAGCCAATCACTGAGCAAGGAAGAGAATAAGGCTGGACTTCCTGCCCTCCAGGGGAGGAGGAGTTAAGGAGAGGAAGTAGGAGGATTCAGAAGAGGCAGAGGCAGGAGAGAGGAGGAGAGATTCAGCTGAAGTAGAAAAGTCACAAGGAGCAAGTATCTCTGAGACTTACCCTGGGGGGAAGCCAGATTACCTAATGGGTTAAGAATAGAGTGATAACTGCTCAGTTTTTGGGCTGTGAAGCCTGTTTAACAATAATATAACAGAGTCTCAATTAACTAGATGATAACCAGGTAAGTTGTAAAAGTGACACAATTACACAAAGTTACACTAACAGGAATAGGAATTCCCAAATCACTCATTAATCAAGAAAATGCTTGAAGACTTGCCTATAGGCCAGACGTATGGATACAATTCTTCATTTGAGATTCTCATTTTCCAGATATGTCTAGGTTTATGTAAAGTAGACAAAAGCCAATCAGCACAACCAGTAACCCCAGTGCTGGGGAGCAGAGACAAGATCCCTGGGGCTTGTTGTTGCTCAGCGGTTAAAACAGTGAGCATCAGATTCAGTGACAAGACCTTGTCTCATGAAAAGTAAGGTGGAGAAAGACAGAGGAAGACACTTGAAGTCAACCTCTGGCCTCTACACTCACTCACACACTCATGTAGACACACACACAAACACACACACACACACAAAGTCCCTTCTCAGTCCACAATTCCAACCCTTTAAACAATCACAAAGGCAGTGATTGTAATTGCTCATCTCTCCCAAGTTCCTTAACTACATTCTCCAACACAGTAGCTGCCTCCTCTTCTACTTACACAGCCCTCCTTTGTCATCTCAGCCTAGCCCACTCTATAGACCCGCATGTGCTAACCTCCATCATAATCATTTTCAACCTAGACACTAACTTCCCAGGCAGCCCTTCTGAACGTCCACTCCCATATGACCCTGCAACACTCTCTACCACACTCTGCCCTCTTCCCAGTTTCTTCTCATCATTGTGTATGGCACTGCCTGGTAATTCCTTGCATATATATTTCTTCTTTCTATTCTAGTAGAATAAACACAGTGTGAAGCCACCTAGCAAGAATGAAGGAACAGGGACCATGCTTCTGACACAGGTTGGTCAGCTTCTCTAACTGCAGCATTTCAGACCAGGGCACATTTCCATTGCAGTTGTTCCTCAGTTTAAGATGGCATTGTGGCTTTGATAGAATGACTGCACTTTGTAAATGTGGTCAGTCAAATCTTTACTACACCTGTCAAACATAACTAACATATCCTATCTTAAATGTGTTCAGTACATATCCATTAACCTACAGTTGGGGAAAAATTACCTTGCATGGGGGCACAGCTCAGTGGCAGATATATACTACACACACCTGAGGTCCTGGGTTCAGTCTCAGCACATGAAATATTATCTAACACAAAGTCTGCTGTAAAATATTTAACTTATCACTTAATTTATGAAATATTCATTTCAAAGAAAAATGCTGACATCACAGAGTACAGTAGAATACTGTTGTCATGGAACTGGGATGCTTTGGCATGGCAAGGGAGGATCATCAGCCTGGGAGAAGACCAAAACCCAAAGTGTTGCTTTTGCTGAATGTGTATCAATCAGTCTCACATCACTGGAGTAAAAAAAAAAAAAAAAAGTCTTTTGTCAGACCACTGTAAGTCAGGACCACTAATGGTGAGTTCTGGAGGGTTCCCAGATGGGTGTTCAGCAGCCAACCGGTAGCTTTACTTCAACCCCCACCCCAGGGCATTCTCAATTGGCTTCCCCCCCTCAAAATATTCTATCTTTGTACCACTAAGTTCCAATGCTAGAGCTTATTTTGAGTTCTTGCCATGAACAAGCAATTTGGCCTTTGGCATCTTTAAATTCCTTGTCTCTAGAATGAGGATACACTTTGAAATCATTACACGAAAAATGAACTGTACACAAAGATAGGTGTAAAATAGAGACCAAAAATTTAGAGGAAACTGCTAACCAGAGGTAGAAAGGAAAAGATGAAATGCTAGTCCCCACACATATATTCAAGCTCTGCAGAGACATGGGGG
The DNA here is from genome assembly GCA_907164525.1 of Lophiomys imhausi. Classification (NCBI taxonomy): domain Eukaryota; kingdom Metazoa; phylum Chordata; class Mammalia; order Rodentia; family Muridae; genus Lophiomys; species Lophiomys imhausi. Next base: position 1,531,527 of record CAJQZJ010031998.1, on the reverse strand, counting down.
TGAGGGCGAGGATAGAAAGCCCTGGGTTTATAAGAGCAGGAGGAAGGAGAACCCAGCTGAATTTTATTTTCAATTTCCATGATCAGGGTATTTGCATGTTAAATAGCTAACATTCTTTCCACATGGGTACTAGTAATGCATCTGTAGCTTTAGCTTAGAACTTTTCAAAGTCTTAAAACTATATTTCCCATGGACAATAATAAGGTTTTGTGTTTATTTTACCTTCCAATACCTCAGGGAACCTTAGTATGTGTTCTCAGTATCTGAATGTTTTTCTCACTTAGGGAAATGTTTCTGTTGAGGAGTCTCCACAGGAAATAGAATTTGAATTCCCACTGGAGTCAGAGTATGATTGACGGTTTGATGAAGGAAAACCTATGCAATTGTGGAGTCTGGGTATGCCTGTGAGGCCATTTGCAGAGACAGGCTGTTCAGGCTCTAACTTAATAAAGAGGCTAATGCCTAATGAGGTGATAATAATGCAAAGGAATTGGTGTTAGAGGACGTAGACATGGAACCGCATCTGTGACGCTACATTTCATCATGACTTCTTTTATTTTCTTCTGAGGTGAACAGCTCTCCTCTACTACACACTTCTGCCAGCATGAAGTTCTTCTTAAATGCATGGAGCCTAGCAAGCATGAAACTGTGAGCTAAAATCTATACTTAGGCCCTTTGCATGGTTCTCAGGCATTTCATAAGAGCAACACAAAATCAACTGCTTCAGAGCTGCTCACAAGACAGCTTTGCTCCTTGCAGAGCAAAGGCCTTGACATCCTGTCTACAGTTGTCTATAGGCACACTGTGAATTGTGAGTTTTCTGCAAGTGCCCCTGAAATAGGAAGGGAGGCATTTCAGATGAGCAGCCCCTTTCCAGGTGGACATGTTTGAACAGCAGGTAGCCCCTGTGCACTTGCTGTGTGCCCCAGGGTCCTCCTGCAGCGGTTCTCTGGTTTTCTGCTCATTTTCCAACCTCATTGTGAGCTGTATCATGGACTGTGTGAGCTGCCCATGACCTTCCAGTACAGTCCTGTTTCATTGAGATGGCCAGTCACTGAGGCTGCCTGAGTTCAATCTCTAGTCAGTAATTGCCAGAACCTCTGTCTTGCAGCAGCTTGCTGGCCCATTGTCTCACTCTGCCCCTCTGCTTTTGTAAGAATAAATTACACTAGCATCTTGCTTTATCCTGAGCTATTTGTTACAGAATAAAAGACATTTTTGTGCATAGTCTTCCAAACTGTGACTTTATTCTATCTCCCTACCTTCCCCATCCAGTACACTTCAGTTTAATCTTAGTAATTTCAGGCCCACTTGTCAATCATTTACTAGCAATATATCTTGGTGTGTTCTTTGTCCATGTTGAGTCTCAGTTTTCTCATTGTGAGATGTACTGGAGGGCTAAGGAGATGGCTCAGTGGGTAAAGTGCTTGTGAAAGCCTGACGACTTGAGTTCAAATCTCCAGAACCCATGTAAAAGCTGTGTAGTGGCTGTCTGTAGAGGTGTTCCACAACCCAGATAAAGCTGAAATAGGAGAATCTCTGATGCACACAGTAGTGAACAATGATGGACCCTTTCTCAAACAAGGAGGAAGATGACGTCTGACAGCCCAAGCTGTAGTTTGACCTCTGTGTGTGTGTGCACACACACATACATTCACACAATTGCACAGACATACTCACATATACATTCACACAAATGCACACACACACTTTCTCACATGTACTCCCACAAATGCACAAAAACACAAACTCATGCACACACATGCACTCACTCACTTATATACACTCCCCATATGAACATACACTATCCTTCCGCCCAGCATAATGAGTCCTTTTGTTTTAGTGCATTATCTTCAACTTTGTCCTCATTGTGACAATGTTGGAGGTGTTGGTTGGCTACTGGGTGCACAGTTTTCAGAAGAGATTAAGAGAGTAAGCTGATGTAAGGAGTAGCTCTGGCTGCCCTGCTCTCTGCTTCCTGTCTCATCCTATAGCTTCTCCAGATACACATATTTTAAATATATGGAAAGTAAGAAATTTTAACCCCTTGACTCTTAGGATAAGATAGTTTAATGGTAAATTCAGCCATCAAAGTTTTAAATAAAATACCTGGGAGTACCTCTAACCAAGCAAGTGAAAGACCTGTATGTCAATAATTTCAAGTCTCTGAAGAAAGAAATTGAAGAAGATATCAGAAGATGGAAAGATCTCCCTTGCTCATGGATAGGTAGGATCAACATAATAATATGGCCATCTTGCCAAAAGCAATATACAGATTCAATGCAATTCCTATCAAAATACCAACATAATTCTTTACAGACCTCAAAAGAACAATTCTCAACTTCATGTGGAATAACAAAAAACCCAGAATAGCTAAATCAATCATGTACAATAACAGAACATCTGGAGATATCACCATTCCGGGTTTAAGCTGTACTGCAGAGAAGTAGTAATAAAAACAGCATGGTACTGGTACAGAAAGAGACCAGTTGATCAATGGAATTGAATCAAAGACCCAGAAATAAACCCACACACCTATGTCACTTAATTTTTCACAAAGAAGCCAAAACCGTGCAATGGAAAAAGGACAGCATCTTCAACAAATGGTGCTGGTCTAACTGGATGTCAGCATGTAGAAGAATGTGAATAGACCCATACTTATCACCCTGTGCAACACCTAAGTGTAAGTGGATCAAAGACCTCAACATAAATCTGGACACACTAAAATTAATAGAATAGAAAGTGGGGAAAAGCCTGGAACTCATTGGCATGGGTAGCAACTTCCTGAACAGAACACCAATAGCTCAGACACTAAAACAAACAATCAATAAATGCGACCTTATGAAATTGAAAAGCTTCTGTAAGGCAAAGGACACTGTCCTTAGAACAAAATGGTAGCCTACATATTGGGAAAAGATCCTTACCAACCTGACACCCAACAGAGGGCTAATATTCAAAATATATAAAGAACCCAAGAAACTAAACACCCAAAAATCAAATAATTCAATCAAAAAATGGGATATAGAGCTAAACCGAGAATTCACAAAAAGATGAATCTCTAAAGGCCAAGAGACTCTTGAAGAAATGTTCAACATCTTTGGTCATCAGGGAAATGCAACTCAAAACAAATCTGAGATTCCATCTCACACCCGTCAGAATAGCTAAGATCAAAAACTTAAATGATAGCACATACTGGCGAGGATGTGGAGAAAAAGGAACACTCCTCCATTGCTGGTAGGCATGCAAACTGGTACAACCACTGTGGAAATTAATCTGGAGATATCTTAGAAAATTGGGAATTGTTCTACCTCAAGACCAACCATATCACTCCTGGGCATATATCCAAAAGATTCTTCACCAAACCACAAAGACATTGCCTCAACAATATTCACAGCAGATTTATATGTAATAGCCAGAAACAGGAAACAACACAGATATCTTTCAACTGAAGAATGGATAAAAGAAAAAACTGTAGTACATTAACACAATGGAACACTACACAGCTATCAGAAACAAGGAAATCATGCAATTTGCAACCAAATGGATGGATCTTGAAAAGTTCATCCTAAGTGAGCTGAGTAGGTCCCAGAAAGATAAACATGGTGTGTATTCTCTTGTACATGGTTATTAGCCAAATAGCACAGGACACCCATCCTACAACCCACAGACCTAAACAGGTAGGAACCTTGGACAACTATCCTAGAAAAAAACTCCACCCACAGTGAGCCATGGTACCTGTTGCAGGTTAGTGGAACACCTTACCCTAGATGGTGAGCCATATCAAGTCCCAGTCAGTACAAGTGGAAGCTCTTGGACCTCACATGACTGATGAACTAAGGGAGTATATATGAGGGCCTACCTCATCTGAGGAGTGGTAGAATACCAATAAGAGTAATAGTGAGGGAGGAAGGGAAGGAGAGAGGGAGGGAGGGATAGGCAGGAGGGGAGGAGGGAGGAAACTGTGTTTAAGAGGTAACTTGAAAAAACTAATTTTTTTAAAAAGGGGTAACTAAGCTTTAAAATATAATAAAAATAAAATATAAAAATTTCAAATTATAATTTACCAAAGACATACTTGCCTTACTGGCATGAAAGGAAAAATGGTCTTAATTTCAGGTTAGAATGTTAGACTTCAGGTTGCCCCATAGCTCACACACTCTTGGATATCAGCTTATAAGGTTTTTTTCCTATATATAAAGGATATTTTTGTTGTTTGGTATTAAAAAAGCAGCTAAGAGGTTTAGATAGTTGTAAGTAAATTAAGGGTTACTACAGTTCAACCTGGTTTTCTTTTTTTTTCTTTTCTTTATAATTTATTTTTTATTTCTTCAAGTTATATCTCAATCACAATCCCCTCCCTACTCTCCCTCCAGTCCCATCCTTCCACCCTCTTCCCCCTCAACCTCCCATCCTCTACCCTTTTTTTTAGTTTAAGGTATATCTTTTTCCTCCCAACAGCTCCCCCTTACAGTCCAACAAATGGTTCTTTCTCTTATAACAATAAATACAATATGAAACAACAGAAATAAATAGGCTACAATTCTGAGAGTTATATGGCTTAGCATACATTCCCAAATGTCCAGTCCATATGTATGTGGCACCTGACTTTAACATTCTACTATCTAACCATCTCCATGAGTTTAAAGTTCTATATCTAACTCAGCTTTCATACTAACTTGCCTCACAATTTTAAAAACATCTTCTTAGATCCAGAACACCCTCTTGATTCCTAAACAACTCAAAATTTAACTATGAGACTCTAGCTATCTATTCTTCAACCACCTCAGAGACCTGAGAGGGATAAATATATCTGATTATATAGGAAGTGCAGGGTTCGCAAAAATCACAGTTATTTTCTAAGCTACTCAGAAATCAAGTTGCTAAGAGACAAGCAACATTTGCTTATCTGAATATAAGAGATAGATAGGGCGTCTTCAAAAGCCTCAAGAGATCTGCAAAATATGGCATTCAAAGATGTTTTCTTAACTTCAGATTTTTTTGATATTGAGACATGTCAGCTCCTGACAGCACCCCCTATTCTACTCCAAGTAGAAGATGAGCATCGAAGAATCTCCAGTGGGAGATGGTTGAATTAGTGGCAAGCCTATCTCTTGGCAAGAAAAACCCCTTGCTTCAACTGTAGACAGAATGCTGTCCAAAAAGGACAAAACTTGGAAGCAGGTAAGTCGACAGCCTAGCTCTGCCAGGATAGGGTAGGTAAGTCCTTTATAATTCCTGCTCTACAATCAATGTCTGTCAGAGAAACGGGGCTAAACGGCTGAAGATTGATGCTGTAATGTATGGAGAGAAAATGGGAACTGTCCAGGCAGCCACTGGTATGTTATTTCAACCTGGTTTTCTAAACCTCTAAGAGTTGAAGTAATTTAGAGCTAAGGTAAAATATTTGAGAAAGGCGGTGTTAGCCCATGCCTTTAACTCCTGCAGAGACAGAAGGATCACTATAGAGTTAGTTGTCTTTTAAATTCTAGAGTTTAAATGGTGATGGTTCACACCTTTAATCCCAACACAGTGGAGTCAGAAACATGCAGATCCCTGAGTTCAAGGCCGGCCTAACACAGAGGAACCTCCAAATAGAGAAAAAACTTAGATCCAGGGGTGGCAGTTCACACCTTTAATCCCAACAATTGGGAGGGACACGCTTTTGATCCCAATACTTGGAAGGTAGATGCAGGCACATAGGATTGGCAATGATTTAAGTTTAAAAGCTGCTCACAAAGGCATGCTGAAATTCAAAGTGAATTGTCTTTTGTGATCTCAAAATATATACACTTAAAGGTATGTTTAGTTCCAAAATTTGAAAAATTACAAAACATAAAACAAATATCCTAAGCAAAAAAAGCAATGTTGGGGCTAGCATAATAACTAATTTAAAATATATTACAGAGCCATGGTAACAAAAACACCATGGTGCTGGCAAAAAAAAAAAAACAAAAAACAAAAAACAAAAAACAAAAAACCAGACACTTTGACCAAAGGAATGGAATGTAAGACCCAGAAATCAACCCATGTAGCTAAAGCCACCCGACTTTCTACAAAGCTGCCAAAAACATATCTTAGTGGTACTGGGAAAATTGGATAGACACATGTAGACAAACAAAACCAGATCCCTGTTTCTGACCCTGCACAAAAGTCAACTCAAAATGGACTGAAGACCTAAAATTGGACTCTGAAGCTGAACCTTTGAAATGGGAAGAGGAATAGTGGCCAAGCACCTCAAGTGTGTAGGGATAAGCAATGAGTTTCTGAGCAAGATGACTAGTGCAGAGAAAGAACGACAGATGCTGAGACACACAGCCAAAATTAGGTGGAACTCTAGGAGCCCTGTATAAGAGAGGGAGGAGGACTAGAGAGATCCAGAGGGGGCAAGAACAACACATGAAGATCAATGGAACCAACTAACCTAGCCCCGTAGAGGCTTACAGAGATCAAAACACTAACCAAAAAAAAAAAAAAAAAATCATGTATAGCCCGGACCTAGGCCCCCTACACATATATAGATGATAGGGAAGCCGGGCGGTGGTGGCGCACGCCTTTAATCCCAGCACTTGGGAGGCAGAGGCAGGCGGATCTTTGCGAGTTCGAGGCCAGCCTGGTCTACAAAGCGAGTCCAGGACAGCCAGAGCTGTTAAACAGAGAAACCCTGTCTCAAAAAACCAAAAAAAAAAAAAAAAAATAGATGATAGGCAACTTGGTCTTCATGCAGATCCCTTAGGAAGTGAGGAGGGGAGCTGTCTGAGTCATGGACTCTGTTGCCTGTTAGGGGAACACTTTACCCTAGCTGGGCTGCCATATTGGGCACTAGTGCAAGAGGAAGCTCTTAACTCATGGGAATGATGAACTGTGGGGGGTTGATACATAGGGGCCTCCCTCCCTCACCCAAGGAGGAGAGGAGGGAGAAAGGGAAGAGAGTGGAAGGGTGGGACCTTGAGGTGAGGAGGGAGAGGGCTTTGATCAGGATTTAACTTGAATAAATACAATTTTTAAAATGAGCTCACATGAAGTGAGACTGTTTCTACACAGCAACAGAAACAGAGCGAGGAAGTGTGTAGAATGGGAGAAAACATTTAATAATATTTTATTATTATATATAAGTAAATACAAATTAAATATTCACTGTACAGAGGTTAACACCAACAACTTACAAAGAACTCAAGGCAGCTGCCAGGGTGTATGCATGCAGATTATCTCAGGTCTTCTGAGTCAGTAAGGTCTGGAGTCAAGGCAATCCCCAGGTACATAATCAATATCTAAAAAGAAATAGAGAGAGAGGGAGAGAGAGAAAAGAAAAATTAAGCACTATAAAACAAAACTTACCTGAGTAAGTGAGCAAATAAACAGACAATTCTCCATGAAATGGGCAATAAATGTATAAAACAGTGCTGAACATCCTTAGTCATGATGGAAATAAGAAAAATGACAACAACACTGAGTTCTACCTGACCCCATCCAAAGTGGGCACCACCATGAAATCAAACAGTAAGCCACACTGAAGAGGATGTTTGGCAGCTGAGGTCGGGGATGGTGGCAGACACTCACACACTGTTGGTGGGGATGTACATATGACCAACTATTGTGGATATCAGTCTAGAGGCACCTCAAAGAACCAGTACTACCATATGAAACAGCTACATCATGCCTGGGAATATACCTAGAGGAGTGCAAGTCAGCATGCTACACAGAGATACCAAGGTTATTTTGGCACCATTCACCATCAAGATATTGAGTCAACCCAGATGCCATCAGTAGATGAATCAAGAAAATGTATATACACACACATATATAATATATATATCATATATATATGCTGTGTATTATATTCTAGTTAATTTCCCCCTTTTCTCTCCCCCAGATTTTTCTCACCCATTCATGACATTACCCTAGACCTTTGGAGAACAGGAAGAGTAGGCAGAGCTCTGAAAGTTCATCACTCACTAGCAATGGATTGTGTATTACACAGGACTACTGCCACAAAGCAGTGTTCTAATGGAAACTCTCTTGGGACACAGGCACCAGGACACTTGCCAAGGTTTATGACAGATGCAGATATATGCCCCTGTATCCAGGAATTATCCTTCAAAGAGTCAAACTTCTTGCCAAGCCATCTTTCAGCCAAAATACATTTTCCTCTAGTTAACAGGAAAAAGAGGAAGACAAAATCCCACCCATCCTTTTCTGAACTGATTATTTTCCATTTGAAACTAATGAGCTTCCTACAATTAGGCCAAGTTATTTTGTTGGAACAGTCAGAGAGTTCAGCATGGGTGGAAAGAAAAATGCTGATACAACTGTCTTTCTGAGATTTTAAAAATGTTTGACTTAGTTTTCCTTCAAAATGTATCTGTCTGTAATTCACCCTTGACAGAAAAACTTTCAGAGAACATCACAATATACACTCATCACATTCCAAATGTGACTGTATTTCATGTGTCCTCAGCGGATCAGCCCATATTTTGGAATGTGTACCCAGAACACTTGGGGAAAAGGTAGGGCCCCTGGATTAGGTGTCTGTCACTTGCTTTGTTGCAGAGAACACACCCACAGGAAAGGCCACACTGCCCTGTGGTATTATTGTCAGGGATCACCATGATGAGGTAAAGTTCAGAGCATATGAGCCTGTGAGTGTGGTCTCATTAAAGGCTCACAGCTTGCAAGCAGTAACTGGCAGGAGAAAATATATACCATGAGTCTTAGTGAGATAGGGTCCTCCCTATACCTCCCATCCAAATATAGGGCTTTGATTATTTTGACTCTTAAAGTCAGGAAGATCAAGGAGTAGAGTTAAAGGTTAATCAAAGTCACAAGGAGAAGCTGCTTTCAGTGAAGAAAATATGGAGAAGAGATAACTCATCTACTCAGACATGTTCTTGTTTTCATAAGATTTTAAGTGTGTGTGTGTGTGTGTGTGTGTGTATGTGTGTGTCTACGAGTCTCTCTGTGTGTGCCTGTTTGTTTGTTGTCTGTGTGTCTGTGTATGTCTCTTTCTCTCTGTGTGTGTGAGAGAGAGTGTGTGTGTGTATGTATCTGTGTCTTTTTGTCCATCTCTGTGTGTCTGTGTGTCTGTGTGTCTATGACTCTGTATGTGTGTCTGTGTGTGTGTGTGTGTGTATGTGTGTGTCTGTGTCTGTGTGTGGGTATGTGCATGTGCATGTGAGTACAGTGCCTGCAGAGGCCAGAAGATGGCAGAATAACCCTTGGAACTGGAGTGTTTTTTTGCTTGTGAGCCTCCAGATGTGGATACTAGGAACAGAGCTCTGGTCCTCTGGAAGAGCAGTAAGTGCTCCTAAACACTGAGCCATCCTCCAGCTCCAAAGGCATACTTTCAATTTAAGTACCCAAATAAAAGGTATCAGAATGATTTCAACCTCAGAAAAGAAATGTGGAACGTCTGAAAGAATACTTAGACCCAGTCCAAAGGTGAATTGCTGCAGAGAAGTCAGAAACACAGGAATTATGGCCAGCAATTGAAAAATTATTCAGGCATGTAAAGGGACCAAGAATAAAAATGGAATTTTCATCTGCAAATGATTACATTGTAAGCATTTCCACTGATAAGCATGAGTTAGTCTGCTTTCCATCACTATAACAAAGTACCTCAGGTAATAAACTTAAAAAAAGGTTTGTTTTAGCTTATGGGTTTTAGAATTTCCAGAAGCCAAGATAATATCTCCATCCCAAGCTCCTAAATTTACTCCCATCTGCAAAGACCCTTTTCCATGAGATGTGACATGGTAATGAGGGATTAAGACATGGACATCTCAGGGAGGCAGTATTCCATTTTCCACAGGACAGGATGAAAAAGAATTACACACTCTTCTTTCAGTCTTAGAGATTCATTCCTCACTTGCCAAAAGGTTTCTAACCAAAGAACTTATTTAGAAAATACAAAATAAGACTGGGCAGAGTAACATATTAAACCTTATGTGGAAAGATTCCAGAAGGGGGATGAGGACCCTGGAACATAGCAGTGGTAGTGGGAGTGTTTGTGTACTCTAAGCAAAAACTCATTACTTCTGAATTTTTCCTTAGAACTAGCTTATCCTTAGAGAAAGCACGTGGTAGGGCTTGAGGAAATCAAGTTGCACAGATACACAATGAAGTATTCTTTCATCTGCATTGTCCTTATTGTAAACTAAGAATAGTCCTTAAACCACAATGTATTGTGTGAGTATTGTTTTAAAAAAACTGTGTGTAGATGCCCTTCAAAAATTCTAACAAGTTCATTTACCTAACATCTAATAAGGCTTCATTCTTGTCCCTCACAGACTCATGTTTTAAAGGCTTATTCTGCAACGGGTGACAATACTTAGGAGTCTGAAGAACCCTGAGGGCTGGGTCTTGGGATAGATGCTTCTCTGGGGAGCAGGCCTTTCAATAGTATATCCTGGCCCTGAGTTCTTGCTACTCTCTGCTTCCTGGTCCGCCATCATGTGAACAGTCCCCAGCCCTCCACCACAATCTGAAATAGCCCACCAAGCTCTCCCTGGAACCTTAAACCAAAATGAACCTTTCTCCTATGAGTTGCTTCTGTCAGGCGTTTTGACCAGAGCAACACAAAAGTGCCATGACAAGTCTGACAGGTCCCTCTGCTCTTTAAAGCAAAGGATGTCTCTGGTCACACTGAGTAGGTGGGATGACTTAAGCTTGGACCTAATGACCTGGGAATGCTCATTCAGCTAGGAGGTGGCAGATGGGTGGGAACCCCACCTCACACAGATTCGGGACTCTGCTTCTATCACTGTGGCGTTTTTAGCCTGCCCATCATGTGTGGGAAACCCTGCTACTCAGCCCAGAGTGCAGAGTCCAGCAGAGTACTGCGTGAAGTGAGACAAAGGGGCAGAGGCAATCAAGCAAGACTGTGTCTAAATTTCAAAAGGAAGAAGCGGGGAAGCCATTGAGACCTGCTTGCCCTCCACAATGCCCTTGTGTCTTTCCCTCAAGGCTCTATATAGCCTAGGCCAGTCTTGAATTCGCAGAGATCTAGCTGCCTCAGTCTGGAGTGTTGAGATGACAGGTATGAGCCACCATGTCCTGCTCTGAGACATACTTTCAATGAATAAATCCATCCAAATGGCATTCAATTAATAAGAAAATCCTTATACCAAAATAAAACCCCTGAAATTTCAATCTAGAGAAATACAAATGAAAGAAAAATGGTGAGAAAAACAAATCAGTAGAATAAACATATAAGAAACTTTACAGATAGTTTCCATTACGTTAATTCATACTTTAAACTAGACAAATGTAGTTTCCTATAAATTAATAGCTGAGGTGAAAAACTGAGAGAGATGAGCTGGGAATTTCCCTGGGCTGGGTTCGGTTCAGTCCTACATATGTCTCTGTAGCCTTAACTTCTAACCTCTGCTTCCTCTTGCTTTCATCCACCTCTTCCTCTCGTCTTACTCTACCTCCTACCTTCCAGCACAGCCCTTCCTGGATCACCACCTTTCCCTCCCCTTCTCTTCCCTTCCCATCTGCTCTCCTTGTTTTGTAAAATATGGCCTCAATTCTGAACCAACTTTCCCACCAGTTACTGCAGTTAATACCTTTTAAAATAATTATTCATGCCTCCTCCCAATCTGACCTCCAATAGTTTCTTCATTATGTAGCCCATGCTGGTCTCTAATTCACATTCCTCATGTATCAGCCTCCCAAGGTCTGGGACTGTAGGCATGCACCATAATGTCCAGAGGTACACCAAAGTCCTTGTTCTCAGAATACTGATGTTTTAGTGGTCCAGCGGTCAGTCCAACATACATTACTATGTATACATAACACACAAAAACATAATAAATGCATGATGAGGTGATAAGGCTAATAAAGAAAGTAAAGCAGAGGTTGGGGAGATGATGCAAAAATAATGGGCTTGCTGTGGAAGCATGGCGACCGGAGTTCAGTCCCAGAACCCACAAAACTACTGGACCAGTGTGGCAGCCAGCTTGTAAGTCCATTGCTAGGGAGGTGGGAACACGATCTCCAAAGCAATTTGACTACCTAACTAGAAGAATTGGCAAGCTCTGTTTTCAGCAAGGGACTCTGCCTCACCAAATAAAGTGTAGGGCAATGGAGGAAATCACCTTTCATCACATATGTGTCTTCCACACACATGTACACATGTATGTACACATGTACATGTACACCCATACTCACATATGCATCTCCACACATGTGCCATACCCTACACACATAAATACACATAGAAGAGAAGGAGGAATTAGAAGATGAAAGGAAAAAGAATGAAGAAAGAAAGGAAGGAAGGAAGAATCCTAAGATTTTCATATTGGCTAGGTATCTGCATCAAAAGTGGTTACACATAGAGATGGTCATGTTTGATCCTCATTAAATCCAGGTCCTGTTTATGTCATGGTCACACTTTTACATAGACCAAAAATTGAGACACAGTTGAATTTAGGAAAGTTCTCAGTGCTTCAGAGAAAGAAAGGCCATGGCCTGAAATTTGAATCTGGAGTATCTGTCTCCAGAATCCATGCATTTTTATCTACAAAGTGCAAACTTACAGGCATTTCTGCCTGTGGCCTGCTAACATGAAAGCCTTCATCTTTCTCCTGTCTCCATCCTTCAGCAGGTCATGACTGTTCAGTCTTCTCTGCTTTTCCTCAGATTAGTCATTGCATCCTGTCAAGCTCCTGTAGCTGGGCCTATTCCAGCATCTCCTTAGGTTCTTTACACGTTCATTAGATACCTTCTTTTTCCATTAACAAGGTCAGGTCTAGCGCTGGTGTGCAGCTCAGTGGTGCCCAGAACGTGAGTGAGACCTGGTGCCCCATCCCCTGCCCTGCAGCCCAATAGGAAGGGGGCAGTACTGGGAGAACCATGTGCTCTCTTTCTGCCCCGCTTAGCTCTAAACTTGGAGATCAGGGTCTAAGGAGTAACACTTCTTGAAGGACACTTTCGATCATTCTATGACATCAACACCCCACCACCACCTTTATTCCCACCTACTTCCCACTCCTGCATTCAACCAAATAGTCTCTTCAGGAGTAGCTCATAACCTGTCCTGGTTGTATGGAGAAACAACCTGGGGCTTATCAGAGTGCAAGGGGAAGAAAGGCTGGGAAAGGGAGAAAGAGACACAAGGGACTGTGAGAAGAACAGAATTGGAGCCAGGCAACTGACGTTCTAACACCCCCTTTTCTACATCTGTCCCCAAGTGGGCAGGAGAATTAGAAAAGGTTCTCACCAAAGCTCATCCAGGTCCTGGGGTGGGTGTCATCTCCCCAGTCAAACTCTGTCATTCTGGGGCTCAGATACATCAAAGGAAATTTGGCTTCCATGACCACACCCCTCCTGACCCTCTTCTCATAGCCCTACCTCCTTTCAGTTTTTAACTTGCATTTTCTCAAATTTTGAACTCAATACTTTTCTTTAAGTGATCTAAGTGATCGTGTGTGTGTGTGTGTGTTTCCACATGCCAATCACAAATGTCATTCTTCAGAAATCATCTACCTTATTTGGGGGGGGGGGTCTCTCATGTCTTGGGCAGGCTGGCCAGTGAACTCCGGGTAGTGATCTCATTTTTATATTAACTGTCACCTCTAAGCAAATGTTCTCGAAATCTATATTTCTATCTTTCCTTCGGACCAAGTGAATCTCCAAGACTTCCTTGTTGTTTCTATCAGTAAATTTTTCCTTTAACTACCACTAGACATTCTGAAACCTCAGCAATGCTCTCTGTTCTCCCAAACATAACCCTGTATTTCTTCCAGGTGTTGATGAAACTCCTGTGCTTTCTAGTTTGAAAAAAAAAAAGATAATATCTCACACTTAATAAGCTTAATAAAATTGTCACAATGTAACAGAATATTTTATTTATAAACACTTATATTATTAATACTTAACAAATATCTATAAAATACCTATATCCTATAACCTAAAAGCCTATAATCTAAAATATATAATCTATCTAAAAACATCCTAATATCTAAGAACCCTCTAGCACCTATCTAAAAACACTTAACTGACACTATTTTAACGTTCTTAAAATGATATTAATATTCTTAGCATAGGTCCGTGCAGGGTGGCTTGGTTTATAGCAGTCTCATCAGGTAATATCTTTTAAGCTTAAAGTCTGTTGGGCCTTACTTTGCCAGTTTGCAAGGCCAGTTTATTTCCACCACCAAATTGTGGCCAGTTTATAAAGTCAGTCTGTTCCAACTGCCAAACTGAGGGCGGGTTTTTCAATCAGCTAAGACTTGCCTCCAAGGTCTCTCTGGCCTGGGCAAGTCTCATGGCAGAAAGCTTCTCCAATTGGCTTCCAAACTCTACTTGCCTTGCTCAATTTTCCAAGGCTCTGGGGCTCCAAAACTGAGGCCTTCAAGGAACTCTGTCTCAGTAGGTTTTATGCCATGCCTTTGCCTTGGGCTATAGCAGTGCAAATTCTGTCAATGGTGTGCCCTGCTGTGTGCTTCTTCAGTGTGACTTCTCTGTCCGTGAGGGCAGGAGGAAGAGGGCAACCACATGGAGCCTCTGGCTTATATATTGCCTTATCTCATGATTCTTGGCTGTCTTGAGGGTCCACAAGGTTTCTCACAATGTACAGCAGTCCCGTTGCTGCTCACAGCAACTGACATTATCTGCGTGGCTTGCATGGTTTCTTAGCCATGCTCTTTCAAAAGGGCATATCATCTGGCCACAACTTGGCTTTGTTCATTTCAGCAGGTAAAGGGGCGCCAAGCTTTCCTTATGTGCTACCAAATGCTAATCTGAACTGTCTAAGTTCACTAAAGAGACATGACTTCTACCACATCATAATTTTATAACGAATTTGTAAAATGCATCATAGGCCAGGTGCTTCAGTCTCTGCACATTCTGAATCATTTAATCTTCACAACTTGATGAAATCCTTATAATTATTAACTACCATTTTATAGCTATGAAAATAAGGAACAAATACCTTGTCACCTAGACAGCTAACACACATGGCAGATAACAGGTTTGGAAACCAACTTTCATGAAATCATATTTAGGGGCAGTCAAGGGTGGGCACAAGGGAACTTCATGAAGGTCCCTACATCCACAGTGAAGAGAGAACCCAGAGATGGGTTTGTAGGGGAATCTGCTTCTGCAAAGTTGAAGTGAAACCCCAAAGGCAGGTGAACCTTAGACAGGGCTAATGAAAGGTAGACCAGGCTGGTGTGGCTAGTCGAGGAAGAAAGCAGGCAGACCAGCAAACGTGAGAAGCTAAAAGCAAGGACAGCCCAGGCTTTGAGAAGCAGAAGAGAAAGAAGCCAGGGCTAAGCAACACCCACATGTCCTCTCCGTGTTCCTGTCTCTCATCTTTTATAGTTCAGGGTGATGACTTTATCACTATCTTGTAAAGCAAGTTATTTGTATCCCAAGAAATGTTTTTAAAAGGTGGAAATTCCACCTCATTCATTTTTAAGTGTAAATTATTAGTTTTAAGGAGATAAGAATTATTCACTAGTTGTTTATCTTTCAGTTATAAACAGAAAAGAGTGGGATAGTGAATTATGGGAGACTAATTTGTGGACTTAACATTCGTTTGGTAAGGGTTGATTTTATAGCTTATATGACAAATTATTCTAAGTGACCATTCAAAGTCAGAGTTGTGCAATTACTATATCTTGACTATTTATTACTTCTAGTCTCATTTTTTTCGAATTATGTGTGTGTTTGTAAGTATGTACACATGAGTGCATGTACTATCAGAGGGCAGAAGAGGATGTCAGATCTACCTGGAGCTGGAGATAAAGGTAGTTGTAAATTGTCTGACATAGGTGTGGGGACCCAAATTCAGTTGCTCTGAGAAACAGAACTCACTCTTACCCTCTGAGCCATAACCCCACTCTATGTCATTTTTAATAGAACTGTTTCCTTGAGGGCACTCTTCTTTGGTTGCTATCCTGAAAGCAATGTACGCCTTCTGAAATGTCCTTGGCCATGCCTGTCCCCCACCTAATTAGTTTTCCTAACAATGTACTGCGAGAGATCTAAAATCTGAGTATGTTATATATGTGATATAAGACGGAATTGGTGGGAGTTGAATAACACATGATCAGCACTTGAAGGTATTGGTGTGTGGAGCCCTCTGAAGGAAAAGTTGCTTCTGAGTTCCAAGCTGGAATGATTGACAATAATTGTTTATAAAAGAAACACCACAAGGACATCACCTCAACAATGTTCATAGCAGCTTTATTCAATAGCCAGAAACTAGAAACAACCCACATGTCCTTCAACTGAAGAATATATAAAAACAAAACAAAACAAAAACTGTGGTACATCTACACTATGGAATACTGCTCAGCTATCAGAAATAAGGAAATCATACAATTTGCAACCAAATGGATGGATCTAGAAAAGCTCATCCTAAGTGAGCTATCCCAGACCCAGGAAGATATATATGGTATGTACTCATTTATAAGTGGATATTAACCATATAGCACAAGACAGCCATCCTAGAACTCACAGACCCAAACAGACAGGAACCTAGCATAACTATCCTATGAAAAACTCTACCCAACAGTGAGTCACAGGCCCTGTTGCTTGTTAGTGGAACACCTTACCCTAGCTAGGCTGCCATATCAAGCCCCAGTACAAGAGGAATCTCTTAGCTCTCAAGTGACTGATGAACTGAGGGGATTTGATATGTGGGGGCCCACTTCATACAAGGAGAGAAGGAGAAGACAGAGATGGGTTAAGAGGGAGGAAGAGTGGGACCTGGAGGGGAGGAGGTAGGGGACTTTGACTGAGATGTAACTTGAAAAAATAAATTTAAAAAAAAGAAAAAGAAACACAACTGTGTCTTTTTATATTTCCACCATATATGAGAAGAATTATTCATTAAGTGAAGTATCTATGTACTGATCCTGAGCATAATCAATAGCATCTCAATCATGAAGAAAAGTCACTTCATAATGTAATCAAGTTATATAGACCAAACAAGTAAAAATATGTTCTACATATCCAGGCATAGAAAAAAAGAGTTGAGAAAACCCTCCAAAAACCAAGTGATGAGTCTCCTAAGGCAGGAAGTTCTGCTTCTTTTTTATTTTCACAGTTCCCCTATGAATGCATTTATCATGAAAACTAAACTCTTACTTTCTGTATTTCACTCTGTATTTAACTGTGTGCTTGAGACACAGAGGTACAAGTGTAGCACCTGGGACTGTTGAGGACATACCTCACATCAAAGCTTCTATTGCTCCGCAGCATTCCAGTTCCAGCCATTATTATCTCTGACTCACTTTCTTACGTATAACTCTGAGTGCCAGATTAATCTCTTTAAATTCATATTTGCCTTTGGCATTGGGTGTATGAGTTCCTGTGTCACACACAGGTGTGCAGAACGGCCAACCAGAACTGACATCAGGTGTCTTCTTCAATTTCTTCTCAACTTTATTTTTGAGTCAGTCTCTTACTCTACTCAGAGCTGATTCATCAAACCCCAGGGATCTCTCTGTCTCTGTCTTCCCAGCACTAGGATGACAGGCACACAGACCTGTCATATACATAGAACACCACATCTAGCTTTTAATGTTCAGGCTAGGGATCAGAACTCAGACCCTCACACACAGCAAAACTTTACTATGATCTAAAGGCCGAAATTAATCTTATAAAGAACATGTTTTCTTTTTCATAACAGTTTGAAGACAAGGTAGCATGCAGCCCAGGCTGGCCTGATTCACTCACTATACAGCTGAAGCTGACCTTGAACTCCTGATTCTCCTGGTTATATCTCCCATGTGTTGAAATTACAAGGACATGTTAACCATCACCTCCAGTCACTTCCCTTTTCCAGAGTTTTATGTCATCCTGTATAGATTTCAACTCAAACTCTTCATCCTGGAATTACATTTGTCTGGTCTCCCTTTTGTTTTCTTCTACTTTCCCCCACAATCGTATTAGCCTCATCTCACTGTCCTTTCCTTACCTCCTAGCTCTATGTGGCTTAGGGACCAAAGCAATTTTGACAGAACAGAGTCATCTGCATTGGTTCATCTTCTGGAATCTTTGGAAATTAGACTTGATTCTTGATGGCGTAGGTCCATTGGCCTGGGCAGTGGGCCTGGCTCCTGAACACTGTCCATCCGGCCTTTACAATCTGTTAGAACTGAGAGCCAACGTGAAGGGGCTGATAGGTTAATATAAGTTAGATTTAGTGAATATATA
>CAJQZJ010031998.1:1451423-1494317 GCA_907164525.1 Lophiomys imhausi | reverse complement strand
GTGTGTGTGTGTGTGTGTGTGTGTGTGTGTGTGTGTGTGTGTGTGTGATTAATTAGAGTGATTTACAGGCTGTGGTCCAGCTAGTCCAACACTGTTTTTTTTCCCAATGGAAAGTCCAAGGATTCAATAGTTGTTTGGTCCACGAGGCTGAGGCTGAGTGTCTCAGCTGGTCTTCAGTGTGTGTCAGAATCCTGAAGAAATAGGCTGCAATGCCACTGAAGGAATAAACTTTCCAGTGAGAGTGAAGGCAGGCAGGCATAGAGTAAAGAGACTCCTTCTTTCACATCCTTTATATAGGCTGCCAGCAAAAGGTGTGGGTCTTCTTACCTCAGATCAAGAAAAATCCCTCACAGGTGTGCCCAGATGCTTAGGTTAGTTAATTCCAGAAGTAATCAAGTTGACAAGCAAGTGTAGTTTCAGAATTCCTTTCTCCTTTCAAACTATATGAAACAGGCTGCATTTCTCTCTATTTTTTGTCATAAGGCTTTATTTGACTCTTAATTTTCTGTGTGTTTCCTGAGTCAAAGTCTTGCTATGTAACCCAGACTGGTTTTGAATTCAAACTATTCCTGCCTCAGCCTCCTGGGAGCTGGGATCACAGCCATACCTGCCTTACTCCCCTCTTGGGACATTATTCTGTCAGATCTCTGAGATATCATTAATCAATGATCAGTTATTAAAATTTCCTTCAAGTATGGCTTTTTGACTTAAACCTTTTGGAGCTTCTGGTCACAGTAGCAACTCTACCTTCATTCTCCTGGGAAAAGTCACGAGAGAAAAAGTGAAATATCCATTTCCTTCATATCAGTCTTTGCCATCTTTATCTTTGGGTGTGAAGACATTTTATGCCTTTCTATTAGCCTATCTCAGTGCTAAGTTTCCACAGTGACTTGCTGAGAGATAAGGTAACACGTGTCTTATTATCATCAGAATCCTGATAAGATGACCGTTTAGTGGGAAGTATTAAGTTATGTCTGCTCATCTTGTCAGGTTTCTTTTTCCTGAAATCCCAATCCACTTGTACCTTGTGGTGGTATTTCCAGCAATAGAATTTATTTTTACAGGACAGAAGGTTTGTATGGGCTCATGATTTCAGAGAGACTTGTCTGTCATGGTATGTAGGACTCAGCCTGTGCTCAACTGAACTTAGTCTGTGATGTTTTGTTAATCTTAGTTTCTACAAATTAACATCACTCTTTCAACTGTGGGTTGAAATTTTTATAATTCTGTATATCTTATTCCCTTCATGAAATTAAACTCACCTGATACACTTTCAATATTTTTTAAGCAAATTGTTTTCTATACATCAAAACCAATATGGGTTATCCTTAGCTCCCATTTCCTAAAGAGAAAAATGGCTTCCTTTGTTATTTCATCAGGATGTAATACTGTACACTGAATTTCCCAACTTCTTGAAAGATTGGGGAAAAACATTCAGTATATCCATTGCTTTTTGGTTCATTCTGTGCTAGGTATTGACTTCTGTGTCTGCGCCGTGCTCGCCATGGTATGAATGCCTGCTTTTGGTTCTAGGGTTTACATAGTACAAATAGGAGTCACATAGACAGATGAAGCTCCTTCTCTCCTTTTAGCCCTCATTTTCCCAGTTCAGACTGACAGCAGGAGACTCTGAAAGACGCCATTCCAGGTAAGTGCCCATCCAGTTCAATGATCAACATGGCGGTAGAAGCCACCCTGGTGAGGAGGAAGGTGGGAAGGAGGAGGAGGCATTTAGATTGAGAATGGGATAACTGTCTCAGAACTTGTCTGCCGTGCAAGCAGCAGCCTGGTATATGCACACTCATAAGTTTAATTGGTGGAAGATGACAAAGAGAGCTTCCAAGAGCTCAATTCCTGCAATGACCTCGTTCCAAGGTCAGTATCTTTGGAGACAGTTATATAATAGAAAAGTCAAATGACCAACATTTAATGTCATTTCATTTATCTCATCATTCTGGATCCTTATCATTCCAAGTTGTAACTAAATAGTAACATAATGATATACTTATTTTACATTTCTCAGAAATTTGGATGAAAAGGAAAAACACTTGTTTTCTTAGTTCCTGAGACATAAAATCTTTCAGAACTTGTTAGGAAACTCCTAAGATCCTTGGCAATCATATTGCTTTCACAAAGTAATGCTGCGATGAGTCAGTATAATTGAATAAGGAACATACAGATTAAATTTTCCCTTAAATACACATGGGTATGAAAGTAAAGGGGGAGAGGGCTGGCCAGATACATTACCAAAACAAAACACTTTCAAAATAATTCAATTCAAGACAGTCATCAGGCCCCAAACACAGATGTGTCCTCTTATCCCTAAAAACGCACTTTTCCTTCAATATCTTAGTATGTTAATTTAATTTTTGTTGAATGTCTAAGCATAGTAGGCACCTCATAGAGTGGCCTAGTCTGAAGTAAGGACTTCCTCTTTGGAGCATAAACTCCTTTTGTTTTGTTTTGTTTGTATGTTTGTTTTTTTGAGGCAGGGTTTCTCTTTGTAATAGCCCTGACTGTCCTTGACTCACTTTGTAGACCAGGCTGGCCTTGAATTCACAGAGATCCACCTGAGTGCTGGGATTAAAGGCCTATGCCACCACACCCCACCAGAACACGAACTCTAATAATTAGCACCATCTTTTCCTGATTTCCCACATTGTTTGTGCTAAACATGTGCAGCAATGGACACCATTGTCAGTCCTCTTTCAGAAACTGATTGGATCATCTCTAATCCACTTAGTGGGAACAAACTTTAGCACACACTCTCTTACCAATTTAATTATTTTTACTGTCACTTTATCTTCCTCACATCAATGCAAATGTGTGTGTGTGTGTGTGTGTGTGTCTGTATAACACAATTTGAAGAAAGTTGCCTTATTATTCCTAATTAAAAGGCTTATGGCATTCTTGCAGAATGAGGAGTATTGTAGAACACAGAGCACTTACTTGCTCCAGACGATCAGCATGTTGTTCTGATTCACCTACTGGCTAGAATTCCATTCGGAACCCATCTTTCCCTAGCGCTATAGAAGCTGTAATACATGGGGCCACTCTTTTGCTGTCTCCAGATCTCACTAAATTTTAAACAGGCCCTACACTAAGAAGCATAACAGTTGAACAGTCTGTAAATTACATATGCAGGTTCTTCAGTGTGAAGTGGAAAATGGGCCCTTTCTCGAGGACAAAGATGAAGTTGTCACCATGGTCTGCTGATTTCCGGATTGATATTGAGTTGTTATAAAGATAAGGCACACACAGGTATTAATTATTCTGTTTCTGGGATAAGACACCATGACCGAAGCAAATTAAGGAAGAAAGAATTCATTTTGGTATACTACTCCTGAGGGCTAACGGTTCATCCTGATGGTGAAAAGGCATGGCAGCCAGATGCAAGAACAGTGGCAGGAGCAGGAAATTGAGCAGTCGCATTCCCACCGACAAGCCCAAAGTGGACACAGCTGAAAGGTAAGGCGAGGTGATGGACTCTCAGACATGCCTGCAGTGGCATGCTTCCTCTAGCAAAGCTGAACCTCCTAAACTTTTCCAAACAGCACCACCAAATAGGGACCACGCATCCAAACATCAGTCTACTGAGGCCATTCTCATTCAAACCACTGTCTGAAGAGGAGATTTCTGTAACTTTTCTCAACAATTTAGACTGCTAAGAGGGAAAGTTTCCTTTCTAGGCTGCCATCCCTGTGTTGGCATCGCTGCTGACTGCCAACTTCACTAGCAGAGGCTGGTGATTGCAGCGAACCACTTGGGAGGATTTATGGTAAGATGGTGCTTATTTTAAAAGTCAACTTTGGCCAGGCATGGTGGCACCTACTTTTTATCCTAGCACTTGGGAGGCAGGGGTAGGCAGATCTCTGTGAGTTTGAGGCCATCTTGGTCTACAGAGTGAGTTACAGGACAGCCAGAGCTACACACAGACAGACCCTGTCTTGAAAAACTAAACCAAACAAAACAAAACACCAAAAAAAAAAATGAAACCAAAACAAAGAGGCAAAATTTGCTCTCTTGGCTTGTTGCAAAGACAATTGCACTAAGAGGGTCACTGCCACAGCCTGAGCAGCACCCGATCTAGGTAGTAAAGGGTAGCGAATAGAGAAACCCACAGTTTCTCAAGGGGCTTTTTAAAAAGTGACAGTTAAGTGCTCAGTGTTCTTCCC
Source organism: Lophiomys imhausi (assembly GCA_907164525.1). NCBI lineage: Eukaryota > Metazoa > Chordata > Mammalia > Rodentia > Muridae > Lophiomys > Lophiomys imhausi. The sequence continues at coordinate 1,490,142 of CAJQZJ010031998.1, read as the reverse complement.
AGTTCTCGAGACTTCCAATGACCACCAAGGAGCCATCTCCCATGCAATTACACAAGGGTTGTTTATTCAAGCTCAGAGCTTGGACTCTCAATGCTCACTGACAAAGTGGTTCGAGTTGAGAGCCCTCAGCCCAGAAAGCATAAAGTTTATGTAGAGACTTAAACAAAGAAACAGGTTTTCTATCATAGAATTGGATGACATTTGGGCAACTAGTGATGTCCATTTTTGATTGGCTCATTGTTACTAACTAACCAGCAGTGGTCAGTTTTACCATGAGAAGGTTTATTATTTTTCTTTGTTAGTTAGAGGATTTTTCAATAGCATAAACAGTAGATGGTATGGTAAGTGTAACCTGACCCAAATAAAAACAATTTCAGTCTGGTTATGGACTTCTCAGAAAAATCGTAACAACAGACAGAACACAGTGACAGACTGGGTACCAAGATGTGGTTATCTTGACCAAACTGGAGGTCTTTTCCTTTCGTCTGCGCAGCAACAGTGTCCCAGAAATATGTTCCTGGGAACACAGCTTTAGGACATGAGCTTACCTTTTACCTTAGAGTTAACATGAAGTCTAGAAAAATGGCTATATTAATAATAATAGTAAGTGCTTAACTGTATACATGTTAACACTTAGGATAACACAGACTTCCCTTTCAGCAAGGACCTCTTAGATTCCACACTCAGCCCTAAACATTTATGCTATCCTCACTAGGGTTCATAGAATACCATGGAAGACAGAACAGAAAGAATGTAAGAACTAGAAGATAGAGATTTAAAATGCTACCTCACTCATATGCAACAAAAAGGTAGTGCAGCCTTGATCTCATAGCTAAGATTGCCTGAGCTCAGGACCATGCATGTCAACATCCAACTATAGATCAAGGAAGGGCTAATGGATTCCCACCCTTCCCTGTTGGACTATAAGGTATTGATGGATTGGGGATGAGGAGGTGCTCTTTGTCCTCAGTTGTGTAACCACTGATGAGCCACCAGGCTCCAGCCGACAGCTCCAAACTTTTGACCACATGAGGTACCATGTTAAACTTAGTGGGTCACAAAACAAAACAAAATGACATGGGAAAGGGGGCTGTAGGGAGGTGGGAGGGAGAAAAGAAAGAGTTGAGAATGAGAGGAAACAGAACACATTATATATATTCATGAAATTGTCAAAGAAGAATATCCAATAATAAGTTAAACCCCCAAACTCCCTCTACATTTTTATACATAAATCAGTTGCTTTATTGTCAGGTTATATCTGGCATTGTTTTGTGCAGCCTGAAAGAATGAGATTCCCTTCTTCTCACTTGGGGTCAGGGAGTACAAGAAACACTTCTCAGAGTGCGTTCTGGAGACTTCTCATCAGCCTTCTTAAGAATGGGTATCTATCTCCTCTGCCCCGAACCTAGGCAGCATGGGAGAGCTGGTCTTGCCCTCATGGGTACAGGAGAGCTGGCTTCATCCCTTGCCAGCTTTGGCACAAGCACTCAGGTGAGCTGGGTCCTGTCCCTTGGCAGGGCAGTGCTAGAGATCTGGTCCTGGTGGTGTGTATTCAGAAGAGCTGCCCCCCCCCCCACTCCCATCATGAACTCAGGAAAGCCATTCCCACCCCTCACCTGGGCAAAGCAGGAGAGCTGTTCCTGGAGGAACAGACTCAGGAGAGCTGCTGGGCTGACCAACTCAGCTATTACCGAGGCCCAGATCCAGCACTTTGAGTTGGCCCACCCCACATCTACCTCATCTATGAACTGCTGGAGCACTTAATGGGGCCTGTCTTGCACATCCAAAGCTACAGTATCTTCATGACACAGGGAAACAACAGGTTGCTGGATAGAAGTCCCAGTGAGGATCCAGTATTGATAGTGTAGCAGAAGGCCTTGAACCAGACCAATGACTCAGTACAATGAACATTTGCAAATAAAGCTGTTTGGGGAATAGGGTATATTGTGTGACACACTGTGACACAATGCAGCTTCTACAGCGAGATTTTGTTATTGTTGTTTGGGGGGGGGCAGAAGTGGTGGAGGGTAGACATGGAGGGATGGGGAGATGAGTGGGTTAGGCTGCATGACGTGAAATTCACAAAGAATCAACAAAAAGTTTTTAAAAAAAGAATTATGAAGATAAACAGAAAACAACACTTTTCGACTTCTTATACAGGAATCTCTTAGATTGCCTGCATGATGAACCCCTCTTGATGGCAGCATCAGTCTCTGGGTCTGAGTGTCCATATTTCCAGATATCTCCACCTCAATGTTCCTGCATCTGGCTTTAGCTTTGAAGTGGCAGGCAGCACATGAGTGGTGTCAAGTTAAAATACAATGTTTGGGGATGTGGAAAAGCCAACACCAGCTTAATGTTTGGTGACTCTGTTTGGTTGGTCATTGCTGGGGCACTGTGGTCAAGGCAAAACTAGAGTTTCCTCTGCTATTCTGGCAATTTTATGAGAATCAGAATTTTCCCATCATCTCTTTTGTGTTTTTAATGGAGTGAATTGTAACGAGGGTCACAGTGTCCATGAGAATCATCAGTCTATTCCGAATTCTGCACTGGTGATGTATGGCCCATCCAGACAGAGAGGAGCGTTAGAGTAGCTTTCTGGCAGGGACTGGCTGACTTTGTTTTAAGCAGTGTGAATACCATGTTCCTATGGCTCTCAATAGTCAAGCTGCATCCAAGACAGACATTATAAAAATAAAATCTTATTAATCTGCAATTTATAAAGGCAGCAAATGATGGGATGATAAGTGACCACTACAGTGCTTTGTATGATGACAATTCATAGAATCTTTACTTATACAGGAAACAAATGAAGATTAGTATATCTACATAGATTGAGCAATGAGCTCTCACTAGATTGCTGCCAGAAACCCTTTAGAGATGCTGAGCAAGTGAGACTGGGAGTTAGGGTAGATAGGATCAAGATATGTTGTATACATATATGAAGCTGCCAAAGAACAAAGAAAAGAAATTTAAAAATAATGGCCAAAAAGCTTTCCCTTTGAACCTCAATCATTTCCTGCCTCATGTCAAGGTACACCAAGGCTTGTCTGCATGGATCTTGGTAACTCTCTGTGAGGGTGTGTGCTAGCTGACTGTCCTCCCTGCTGTGACCTGAAACAAACCGACCTAAAGGAGGAAGGATTTGTTTTGGTTCGTGGTTTGAGGGCATAGTCCATCGTGGTGACCAGAGAGGTTCACAGCTGTATGGTAACCAACTTATATCTGGGCAAATGAGGAAGCAGAAGTGGGGGTGGGGGGGCTGCTCTGTTCAATCTGGGACCCCAACCCTCTGGAGGGTGCCGGTCACATTCAGGGGAGATCCTTATCCTTTAGTTAAACGTCTCTGAAAAAGGCCTCAACAGCCACAGTCAAAGCATGCCTCATCAATGCCCTAGTTGCTTATTAATCTAATCATACCGACAATCAGAATTAACTGTCACTGTGAGTCAGAGTCCTTACTACTTGCACAAAGGCTGCAGCCTGTGCCTGTCTATTACTCAAAACCAGTAGCAGGCAAGTGATCTCACTCTAGGCCAGAGATAGCCTAGGCATTTGAGGGCCACAAAAGGCCCAAATGTAATTGAATAACCCCCTTACATAGGACAGGTTTTCTTTCCATTGTACAGTTTTTTTTTTTCTGTCTCATGGTTATTTGTCCCACTTGCTGCTTATAAGCCGAGGGTCTATTTTCTGTACATGATCTGCTTTGTTGGGTCCAGCCCTTCCAAGACCACTGGAGATGGTGATCACAGGGAGAGTGGCACAGAAAACTGAAAGTAGTTTTCTCATTCTGAAGCTTGCCCCACCTTTTTCTTCATGGGGCATTTCTACGAGGTACCCGTTATGTGCCAGGTTCCAGGGAACATAGGATTTAATGGGAAAATAAAAACATCCACTTAGCATACTATGGCTCAAAAATGAAGTAGACGATCAGGGTGTGCAGAGAAAAGGCGTGCAGCTCAGATTGGGACAGGTACTGAGACATCTAGAGGAAGTTGTACTAATGTCCTGTCTACAGCAATGTATTTTCAAACCCACAGTTCTAAAGGCCAGAAGTCTGTCTCTGATTCCTAAAGGCTCGGGCTATGTGTTTGCCAGGCCTTGTCCCTCTGCTAAGGCTTTAGGAAAGGTCTTTATCTTGTTATGATGCTAGAATGCCACTCCCCAAGTTCCTTGCTTAAATAGAGATGCAGTCAGGCTGAAGAGAGTGACAAGTACCATGTGAACCACTGGGTTTTATTTAGTAGATTTTACACAGAGAAACCTTGTCTCATAAAACCAACCCCCCCAAAAAAAAGAAAGAAAGAAAAGGGAAAAAAAAAAAGAGAAGGTAAGAAGGTGGTACACAGCAGTATTTCTAGTAGTTGGGAGGCAGAGGCAGGGTATCAGAAATTCAAGGTCATCTGCAGCTACACTGCAAATGTCAGGTTAACCAGGATAGGACACAAAACCGTGTCTCAATAAAAGCAAAATAAGGGCACATGTGGTGACTCATTCCTTTAATCCCAACATTCTAGAGACTGGGGCAAGTGGATTTCTGTGAGTTTTGGGTTTTATTTGCAGTGTTGAGAATATATATTCTGGATACCCAGGTGAGGGTCTTATGGCCTGTCCCTCCTTCCTTCCAAAAGAAAAGTCAATAGTCACCAAGCCCAGCAGTGATGACCTTTGGTGAGCAGGCCCAGCTGGACTCCTGAAGATAGTGGCAGTTTGGCAGTTTTTACAACAAATATCACGACCAAGAGCAACCTGGAGAAGGAAAAGTTTCATTTAATTTATATTTCCCAGGTAATAATCCAGATTGATGGAAATTGGGGGAAAGAATTTACTCACAACCAAAGAAACATAGTGGAACCAGAGTAGAGGGGGAGCACTGCTTCCGGGCATACTCTCTGGCTTGGTCTCAACTAGTTTCTCCTACAGACCAGGTTCTCCAGTCCAGGATGGTACTCCCCACAGTGGATAGGTCCTCCCACATCCATCAGCAATCAATATGATGCACACAAGCACAGGCCAGTCTGATCTGGGAAATTCTGTTACTGGGGCTTCTTCTTCTTTTAGACAATTCAAGGTTGTATTAACCTGACAATTAAGACTAATCAGAACAACTACTGAAAGCAAAAATAAGACTGGGTAGGCTTTCCTCCATAGGGAAGTCACAATGCATGGGTTAAGCTGGATCTGCCAGGGAAGTGCCTTCATGAATTCTGAACATCTGGGGCAGTGAGAGCCTCAAAAAGATAGTTCCCTCTGTAGGAAACCCAAATCAGATGCTGAACTCAGCCGCCAGAAAGAACCACAGACACATTTGAAAAAGGGGCCTGGGGATGTGGAATTGACACATTTCAAAAGCACAGTATCCCCACTTTCTTCCAAAAGCACAGTATCCCCACTTTCTTCCATTGTCCAGAGCAGCAAGGGATTGGACCATGGAAAGACCACCCGCAACGACCCAGACACAGCTCCAGAGAACAAGGTATGGGACTCTAAAGTTGAGATGTCTGCAGTCCTCATCATTCCTCTCCCTCTTATTGCTCCATGGAGCAAAGGATCATCTGGGGCCCTGGGAAAAGCATGGCAGAATGGGGAATGTTGTGCACCATCCACAGAAGAGCCACAAGCCCTGAGCTGCACAGGTTCTGGAGATAAGGGTCAAAGCAGGGCAAGGGAGTCTGATGCTGAGTGAGTCTCAACATTTCTGCCCCCACACCTCCACAACAGAAAGGACCCACAGCGATCACAGGAAGTTTGTGAGGGAACTCAGCAGACAGGCCTCCCCCAGCCAGGAAGAACAGCTGATAGAGGATCACAGGAAGTTTGTGAGGGAACTCAGCAGGCAGGCCTCCCCCAGCCAGGAAGAACAGCTGATAGAGAACATGATGCCTGCTACTTCATTTCATTACTCATTTGTGTTCGTATTGTTTTAGTCTTTAATTTTTTTATAATACATCTTTACAAAATTTTTAGAATGCACACTTCTATGTTCTGTTCTGTTGATATATCATTACTTGTATCTCATAAGGCGCTTTTATATCTCTCTTTTCTCTAAACTTAATATAGGATATTTTCTCTACTGGTTGTCATACCTCAAAGCCATATATTCTTTTTACTCTTACTTTATTCACACTTATCTCCTTCCCAATCTCCCTTTCAAGTCAGTATTTAAGTACTGATACCAATTACACATACTCCAAACAAACTAGAAAACTATAAACTACATTTTCTTCATCCAGTATCCCTTCCTCATTCTTTATAAGGCCCATGGAACATCCCAGAAGAGGGGGAAGAAAGAATGTAAAGATTAGAAGACAGGAAGAAGGGCTTTAAAAATCAGCCTTCTGGGAATGATGTCATTGTGACCATAAAGTCACAGCAGCCAGAATTTCCTGCATTAGACTATAGAAGGCTGGACCTGCCAACAGTCAGTCATGGGTGAGGGAGGGGCTCATGGGGCCTTACTTGGAAAACTATTGTCTATGGGTGTTGGAAGAGTAATTGTCTTCAATTAGGTACCTACTGTCAAGCCCACTAGGCTCCAATGGATAGTTCCAAACCAGTAGTTATATGGATGGGCCTAGTTAAACTCAGTGGATTACAAAATAAAGATGTGGATGAAGGAAAGGAACTTGTAGAGAGAGGGGATGCTGAGGGAGGCAGGGGAAGGGAAAAGATGTGATGTGGGATGAGAGTAGTCATAATCCATTTTATACAAATATGACATTGTTAAATAATGAATTTAACTTTAAGAATCCCTTATGGGAGACACAAGTGCTGTGAAGTGTACAATCACCTTCCCAGATAACACTGAGAGTGCTCGCAAACCGTCACAGTTCTTACTGCAGGCAGATTTTCTCTGTGAAGACAGCCTAACATAAAGGCTCACATAAATGAAGCAAGCAAGCAAAAACAAAACAAAACAAAACAAAACAAAAAAACACAAACCAAAAAAACCAACCAAACAAACAACAACAAAATACCCAATGGTGTGTGTGGGGTTAAAAGTCAGTGGACACAAACACTCAACCAGAGGCATGAAACCTGAGCTAGCGTTCCACTATGACACCCACAAGCTGACAGTTTCTGAACTCTGGGAGGCAAAGAGGCTGAGATAGCTGGCATGCTATCTCATTAACCAGTCAATCAAATAAAAATGTCACAGCAGGAAGTTTGATAAATAGATAAGAGAAAGCAGAGCTGATTTCAGATATGTAAGACAATGTCAAGATAACAATACATGAAAAAGTGTAAATAAAAAGTTAACAATCATGACCACAACTTACAAGGAGTGTTGGATACATTTGAGAGACCAAATTTAAGAATCCATAGGACACAAGGAGCTAAGATAAAGTCAAATGGCTTAGCTAATCTACCCAAAGAAATTAAAACTGAGAATGTTCCAAGCTTAGAGAAAGAAATAGACATTCAAACATAGGAAACATTTAGAATCCCAAATAGATATGACCAGAGAAGAATATTTCCTAGGCAAGATGTCAAAACCACAAAGCAAAGAAACAAAACTAAAAGCTGTGAGTGTAAGACACCGACTACACTGAGGCTGAAACACCAGACTTACATCATATCTGCCATCAGCAACCTTAAAAGCCAGGAGAGCATGGAATGAGAGGTTTCTTTTTTTGTCATGTGCATGTATATGGGCATGTGTGTGTGTACAGATCCACATGTGTGCATATATCCACTAGAACCCAGAGGCTAATGTTAAATGTTTTGTGTCAAGGTCTCTCACATGAACCCATAGTTTATTGATTCATCTAGTCTAGCCAACTTGTTTTAGGAAACCCGTTTCTACTTTCCAAATGCGAGGGTTAAAAGTGGTACATGATGTGGGTGCTTAGGATTTGAACCTTAGCCTCACACTTGCAGGGCAAGAACTTTACCTGCTGAGCTGTCTCCCCAGCCCTGGAATGATATATTTCAAGCCTGTAAGCAAACAACTATCAACCAAGATTTCCATGCACAGCAAAGTTTCTATGATAGTTGATAAAGAAATAAAACTATTTCAGAAGAAACACAAGATAAGGCAATTCATTCTCAATAAGCTAGCACTGCAGAAAACTCTTAAAGGAATACCATTCACACAGAGAAAAAGAAAGATTTGTCCATGTGAACACAGGAAAAGATATATTCCATAAGAAAACAGATAATAGGGTAGAATCAGAAAGAAATCAATCATGTTCAACACAGTAAACATGTATCACTACCAAGAGAACTATTAATCAACCAACCAGAACAACAACCAACAAAATACTCCATAATAGCAAGCTTCTCTTAGTTATAATTTTGAATGTAAAGACCTTAACTAACCAATCAAAAGGACACAGGTTAGCTGAGTGGATTAAAACCAAGATCCAGGGCTGACAAGATGGCTCAGTGAGTACAGTTACTTTCTGTCAAGACTGAGAACCTAAATCCAATCCCAGGAGTGTAAATGGAGCAAGAAGAGAACCCACAAGTTGTCCTCTGACTTCCATTTATGTGCTGTGGTATATTGATGGACTAACACACACACACACACACACACACACACACACATCTGTTGCCTCCAACAAATTCAAATACCTAGAAAATACTCCCTGTAGCAACCCACCCCCCAAAAATCAAAGATTGGAAATCAACCTGTCAAGGAAACAGAATTTACAAAGACAGCACAGGAATTATCCTATCTGATAAGTTAGATATCAAAGCAAAATTATTCATAAGGAAAACAGAGTGCCACTGTATATCGATAAAGAGGGAAATTCATCAAATTGATAAAACCATTGTAAATATTTACTCTGTGAATCCTAGGACACTGATTTTGTAAAACAAACACTACAAGGCCACGGTAATAGGGGTAGACTCCAATATTCCACCCTCGGGTCTACATAAATTTTTCAAACTAAAAAATCATCAAAGAAATATCAAAACTAAAGTATAACACAGGTCAGTCAGATTTAAAATATATCTACAGAACATTTCAGCCAACATATTTGGAATACAAATTCTTCTTATGGAACATTCTCTAAATATTGATCTCATTACAGCCACAAAGCAAGCCTTAACAAGCACAGAAATTAAAGTAATTCCCTACACCGATCAGAACACTCTTCAATAACACTAGAAATCACTCCCAAGGTAGCCTCAGAAAATACACAAATACTTGAACTTTGAAGGAACAATGAGTCATTGGCGAAATCAGGAGAGAATATTTAGAATTCATAAAGCCTAGTGAAAATAAAAGCACAACTTACCAGAACCTCTGGAATGAAGCCAAACTGGTCCTGAGAGGGAAGCTGACAGCTGTTAAGTTTTCACATTAAAACATCAGATCGAAAGCAAATTAATATTGACACACCTCAGTGCCTTAGAAAAACAAGAAGTCAGACCCAAATGCATCAACTGTCAAGTATAAAAATGATGAGGGCAGCAATCCGTGAAATAGGGACTAAAGACCAGAACATAAATTAGTAGAATGGAGGGTTTTTTCTTTAAAAATACTAACAAAATTGGCAAACCTCTAATCAAACTATCCAGATGAGAACGAGAGAAGGCAGAACAGAAAGAGTCTAAATTGTAACCTTTCAAACTAACCAGATGAAAATGAGAGAAGGCAGAACAGAAGGAGTCTACATTGTAACCTAACTAAAGGTATATTAGCTCTATAGCACCTCAGTGGGGAATATTTGATATCCATAAAATCTTTGGACACTAAATAAGTCCAATACAATAGAATCAAAGATTATGAAAGGGCATCTCTAAGAATTTAATTTAATGTGTGTGTGTGTGTGTGTGTGTGTGTGTGTACGTGTGTGTACGTGTGTGTATGTGTATGTATATGTGTGTATAAGCCATGTATGTGCAGGTGGTCACAGAGTCCACAAAAAGAGATCTGAGCTGGAGTTAAAGGCAGTTGTGAGTCACTCAATATGAGTGTTGAAAACCAAACTTAGATTCTCTGGAAGGGCAGCAAACAAATGCTCTTAACTACTGAGCCATCTCTCCAGCCATTGTAATCCTACTTTAACTGGAATTAGAACTCTTACAACTGATAAACACCTTCAGCAAGGTGTCTGGCTACAAAATTAATTTTTTAAAAATGGTAGCCTTTCTTTATACAAAAGATAAATGGGCCAAGAAAGAAATTAGGGAAACAGCACCCTTCACAATACCCACAAACAATATAAAATACCTGGGGGTAACTCTAACCAAGGAAGTGAAAGACCTGTATGACAAGAACTCCAAGTCCTTGAAGAAAGATATTGAAGAGGATAGATCTCCCATGCTCATGAATAGGTAGGATCAACATAATAAATTATAATCCTACCAAAAGCTATATACAGATTCAATCAATTCCTATCAAAATACCAACACAATTCTTTACAAACCCTAAAAGAACAATTCTCAACTTCATATAGAATAACCAAAAAACCAGAATAGCTAAATCAATCCTTTACAATAAAAAAAAAACCATCTAGAGGTATAGGTATCACCATCCCAGATTTCAAGCTATACTACAGAGCCATAGTAATAAAAACAGCATGGTACTGGTATAGAAACAGACCAGTTGATCAGTGGAATCGAATAGAAGAACCAGAAATGAACCCACACACCTACGTCACTTAATATTTGACAAAGAAGCCAAAACCATACAATGGAAAAAGGACAGCATCTTCAACAAATGGTGGTGGTCTAACTGGATGTCAACATGTAAAAGAATGCAAATATACCCATACTTATTACCCTGCACAAAATTTAAGTCCAAGTGGATCAAAGACCTTAACATAAAGCCCGACACATTAAATCTAATACAAGAGAAAGTGGGGAACAGCCTGCAACTCATTGGCACAGGTGACAGCTTCCTGAACAGAACACCAATAGCTCAGTCCCTAAGACCAACAATCAATAAATGAGACCTCACGAAACTGAAAAGCTTCTGTAAGGCAAAGGACACTGTCATTCAAACAAAATGGCAACTTACAGATTGGGAAAAGATCTTTACCAACCCCACATCTGACAGAGGGCTAATATCCAAAATTTTTGAAGAACTCAAGAAATTAAACACAAAGAAACCAAATAATCCAATCAAAAAATGGGGAACAGAGTTAAACTGAGAATTCACAAAAGAGGAATCTCTAATGGCCAAGAGACTTGAAGGAGTGCTTAACTCCTTAATCATCAGAGAAATGAAACTCAAGATGACCCTCAGATTCCATCTCACACCTGTCAGAATGGCTAAGATCAAAAACTCAAATGACAGCACATGCTGGTAAGGTTGTGGAGAAAGGGGGAAACACTCCTTCATTGCTGGTGGGAGTGCAATGGAAATCAGTCTGGCAATATCTTAGAAAACTTGGAATTGCTCTACCTCAAGACCCAGCCATACCACTCCTGAGTATAAATCCAAAAGACTCCTCACCATCCACAAGGCCATCTCCTCAACTATGTTCATAGCAGCCTTATTTGTAATAGCTAAAAACTGGAAACAACCCAGGTGACACTCAACCAATAAATGGATAAAAAAAAAAAAAAGCTGTGGTACATTTACACAATGGAACAGTACTCAGTCATTAAAAACAAGGAAATCATGCAATTTGCAATGAAATGGATGGAACTAGAGAAGCTCATCCTGAGTGAGCTAACCCAGAAAGATGCACATGGCATCTATTCACTTATAACTTGATTTTAACCATATAGTACAGGATAACTATCCTACAAACAACAGACCAAAAGGAACAGGAACATAGATGTTGTTACCTGTTAGTAGGACACTTTGCCCTAGTGGATCTGCCATGTAGGCCCCCAGTGCATGAGGAAGCTCTTAGCCCTCATATGACTGCTGAACTGAAGGGGGCAGATATGTAGGGCACCCCACACCGGAGGAGTAGGATAGGTGAGAGAGGGGTAAAGGGTGGGAGGGTGGGACCAGGAGGGGTGAAGGGAGGGAACTGTGATGGAAATGTAATTTGAAGTAATAAATAAACATTAAAAAAAAGAAAAAGAAAAAAAACCTGTAAGAAAAAAAAGATGAGCCAAGCGTGGTGGTGCACACCTTTAATTCCAGCCCTCTTGAGGCAGAAGCAGGTGGATCTCTGTGAGTTCGAGGATAGCATGGTCTACAAAGTGAGTTTCAGGATAGTCAGTACTGTTACACAGAGAAACTATGTCTTGAAAAAGTAATAACTAAAAAAAAAAAGAAAAAGAAAGAAAAGAAAAACAGATGAAACTGAAAATTCACAAAGACTGATTTTTAAATGCTGTATCAAAATTAAAAGGTGATATTAAAAAAGAATTGGAAATTAATAAAACAGTTTAGATGTTATGTCAGGACTATAGGTAAGTTCTGAGACATACATCATTTTTCAATTCCTGACCTGATTTACCGTTGTCTGACCCCATCTCTTCATCCTCAACCAGAAATTCTGTATCAAAGGAAAAGGTCCTTGGCCTGTTTTGGGTTAAAACCTAGAGGGAAAAGTGATTCCATATTAAATTTAAAATTTCCATTTGTAAGAACACCTAACTCTCTCTGCTCTTTAACAAGGAAACATTTTTGTTCTAGTTGACCCTCAGTATGATAATACATTGACCAGATGCAATGTGGGAAAGGAAAAGGTGTATTTGGCTTAAGGGCTACATTCCACCATGTAAAGAAGCCACGTTAGGAGCTCAAACCAGGAACATGGAGGCAGGAACTGAAACAAGGATTTCCCAGACTCCACAAGATTAGCTAGGCAGACTTGTGATCAGAACTACTCAGCTATCAGAAACAACGAAATCATGCAATTTGCAGCCAAATGGATGGAACTAGAGAAGCTCATCCTGAGTGAGCTAATCCAGACTCAGAAGGATGCACATGGCATCTATTCATTTATAGTCGGATTTTAGCCATATAGTACAGGATAACTATACTACAACCAATGCACCAAAGGGAACAGGAACATAGACTTTTTCTGTCAGTGAGACACTTTACCCTAGTTGTGCTGCCTTGCAGGCCCCCAGTGTATGAGGAGGCTTTTGGCCCTCATATGACTGCTGAACTGGGGCGGGGAACTGTTACGTAGGGACACTTCACTCCAGAGGAGTGGGATGGAAGGGATAAGGTGTAGAGAGTGGGAGGGTGAGACTGGAAGGGGTGGAAAGAGGACACTGTGATAGAGATGTAACCTGAAGTAAAAAAAAAAAAAAGACATTAAAAAAAAGAAAGCACATTTCTGAAGGAGGCCTTCTGTGTGACTGCTAACTCTAACTTTGAATTCCTGGTTCCCAGAGAAGATTCCGTTTCATTTCCGGGAGCTTTTGGAGATGTCTGGCTGTACTTTGGTTGTCATTATCTGTGGGGAAATTGGGTGTTCCAGGCATTTATTAGGCAAAGGATATCAACCAAACATCCTAGTGCACAAACAATCCCATTCTCTCTCAGGATGATCAGTCCCCAGATGTTCACAGCACCAGGGTTGAGAAACTTAGCTGTAAATGAGGTCATGGGAGACATTACTAATAGTTCTGAGAAACACAATTTTTGAAACTCTCAGCTAAGAGCACTTGTCCTAGTGACATAGAGTTGACAATCCCAAAGCACACCTAGGCACCATAAGAGGATTCTAGGTTGATTGACACCGCTACTCCACATAGTGGTGATAACTGCACATTTGCCCAATTGACTCTGTGTGGGCACTTTGCCTGACCCTCCACTGAGAGATTATGGGCTATCAATACTTTGCTCAGCTTCTCTCATCCTTTCTGCCCCATTTCTTCCCACACCAACAGCCGCAGCCCACCATGTTCTCCAGTTTCACAGCTAAGATGTCTACCTTGACCCATGATCTGTCTTCTCTGAGCTCCAAGAACTTAGCCCATTGCCACTCTCCCTTCTTACATTCAATCAAAACCATGTGTGAGTGGGTGTATATAATATATGTATTATATATTGTAGAGAGCTGCGATGTGCCGCGCCTTAAAGATGGCGCCGGTTTCCGCCTTCCACCAGCCCGACGGTGAGCCTCTCAGTGGTAAACAAGTTCATATTTGGCAAAGACCGCTGATCTGGCTTGCTTCCGCATACATGGGCCTCTAAGATAGCACCACGTGGCTTTACTTGATTGGCTGTTCATATAGTATTTAGCCTGTGGGTTGGGTCTGCCCGGGCATTCGGAAGACTGTTTTCAAGGGACCTGAATAAACTGCTGGAGAAGAGCTTTTGTGAGTTGCGTCATCCTTGCTGGTCGAGGGGGACGCGACAATATATGCATATGTATCTTGTGTCATGATCCACCTTTTTTTCCTGGGAAAATGTCTTTCATTAAAGCTGAAGCTAGGCTGGAGGCCACTGAGCCTGAAGAACCCCTTGTGCCCAGCCCCCGCAGCACTGGGGCTATGGGCACACATGACCATGCCTGGAGTTTTGGTTTTTTGTTTGTTTGTTTTCCATTATATAGTATTTTATTTTATTTCTAAATCCAATTTTTTTTTAATTTAAGGTATATATTACCCCCAACATCTCTCCTTTCAGTACAATAAAAGGCTGTTTTTCTTATAACAATAAATGCAATACAATGCAATAAAAACAATTAGGCAACAATTATGAAAATTATAAGTTATAACATGCATTCCCAATGTCCAGTCCATACGTATTTGCAACTAATAATGATATGCTATTATCTATCTCCATGAGTTTAAAGTTCTATTCCTAACTCAGTTTCCATCCTAAATTGCATTACCAACTTAAAAACATCTTTATAGACCTAGAACATCCTTTTAATTCCTAAACAACTTTAAACTTAACTGAGAGACTATAACTATGTAATCTTCAACCACATCAGACTCATGCCTAACTTTTAATGTGTATTCTGCAGTTTTGAACTCATGTCCTCATGCTTGGGCATGAGATATGTATATATTTATACACACATATATGACTTTGTATTTTTACATAGTTAATGCTTTCTTCCATCTATTAAATCTAAAAACTTTATTGTCAAATCCAAGGATGTCTAGAGATTTCTCTTATTATCATGCATACAAGAGTTTTCTGGTTTTGTGATTTACATATATGTCTGTGATGTTCTTTGAGTTAATTTTGGAAAAAGATGTAAGATTTATGTTGAAACTTTTTTTTTTGCATGTGAGTATCCAATCATTTCTAGTCAATCTATTTCAAACGTGATCTTTTCTCCTACATTGTGTTTACTCCTTTGTAAAAAGGCATACTGACTGTTAAAAGAAGGAAACCCAAGCTACAGATTGGAAGCAGACACCTGCAAAAGTAATTTCAGAAGTTAGGGAGATGGCTTAGAATGACTGCTGTGCAAGCGTGAGGACATGAGTTCAAACCCACAGAACACACATTAAAAGCCAGGCATGGTCATGTGTGCCAGTGCTGTGGGGGACAGACACAAGGAGTTCTTTGGGCTCAGTGGTTGCCAACCTAGGTTCAGCTTTATCAAAAGATGTTTTCTCAGGGACAAGGTGGACAAGGTGGACCCCGTCAGAAGAGGATGCCTGATACCCTCCTCCAGCCCCTGTGCTGTGCACTCCCTGTGTGTGCACTCCCACATGCATGTGCACATACTCCCACCTACACATACACAAACACATTTCAGGTAAATATCAGAGTCTAGTAACATAGTAGGAGGTTTTGGAGAAAGACAAAGGATTTTCTCTTTCTCTGGAACTTGCCATAAATTCTACATATCATCTTGGCCCACACGATGAGGGTTCATCTTAGGCAGCTTGGGAGCTCTAAAGAGCCATTTGGGCTGCAGGTTTAACTCAAAAGTGTCATTCAAATAATTCCTTATGTGACTAGAGTTCCATATGCAAATGTGAAATGTGAAGAAACCTACACAGGTAGAACTTTTTTTTTCATTGATGAGTTACAAGAAGCACCATTTACTTTTTGTTTAATCTGGGAAGGATATCCTGTACACCCCAAATCCCTGAGAATCTGAGGTGATTTGGATGAGAATGGCCACTACTGAGCTCATTTATTTGAATGCTTGGTACCCAGTTTGTGGACTGTTTAGGAAGGATTAGGAGGTGTGGTCTTGTTGAAGGAGGTGTGTCACTGGGGATGGGCTTTGAGGTTTCAAAAGTCCACACCACGTCCAGCCTCTCTCTCTCCTTCTCTCTCTCTCTCTCTCTCTCTCTCTCTCTCTCTCTCTCTCTCTCTCCCTCCAACTTACAGACCAAATGTGAGCTCTCAGTTACTGCTACCACACCATCCCTGCCTGCCTGTCACTTTTCTTACCACCATGATATTCATGGACTCACTCTCTGAAACTGTAAGCAAGTCCCCAATTAAATACTTCCTTTTATAAGTTGTCGTGGTCACAGTGTCTCTTCACAGTAATAGAACAGTAACTGAGACAATGCTCCCCCCCACTTTTAAACCAAAGTCCATAAAACCTCACCAATGGAAAAATATGGTTGACAGATGGAATCAGTTCCCATAGAAATTTTCTCTGAAATCTGAGAATAGTCAAGTTTGTGCTTTTGATTTTCAAAGCTGATTCAGTAATGCATGATGAAAGGAACCAAGAACAGAAGTGCATCTGGCTTCAGATGAGGATGGGGGGTAGACACCAGGCTTCCCACTACCACCATAAGGTCCTGGCCTGCTTCTGGTGGGTGAGGAAAGTGAACATCTGCTTTACCAACTGGGCATGCACACTCACCACAGATGGAAATCATCAAGGACAGAGGCTGACCATGTTGGACAAGATGATGCATTTGTACAAACAAGGAGTGCTCTGTGTCATCTCAGTGGGAGGAGATTCCATGTCAGGCCCTAGCCAAGCCAACCCACAGCTCCAAGAGTGCACATGTGCTGCCTCATTATCTTTCTATATAATTTATCAGACTATTAAGATGAGTTTAATAAGTAAACATTTTAAGTTGGAAAACTGGCTCCTCATCCTTACATCACTAAATCACAAAGCTTCCAAAACTAGAGAAAAGTAAATAAATAAAAAAGCTGTGTATTCGGCTAAAAATAAAAATGAATCTCGAATGCAATTTCCTCTTTTCTCAAGGAAGAAATAGATGCTTTGCTCCAGGTTCTCGCTGTTTTCTAATCATTCTCCTCTGGCTGTGTCAAACTTTCTTGTGTCAGTTCACATATTTGTGATGGAGGTGTGAGATTAATAGTGACAGTTTTGTTGTAATGGAATGGAAACTTTTGTACTATTTGTAGTAAAACTTAACTATACCAGAGATGCAGAGTGTTTCTTTGGCATGTGCAAGTCCCTGAGTTCTACTTAGCACAAGAAAAAACTAGACACAACAAACAAGAGCACCAAGAACCAAAGCCCACTCACACCTGATCACTGATCTACAGTGTCCATCCATACACATCAGGAGACACACACAGGCTGCTTTGCCTGTGTTTCTGAGTAGCAATGTGTTTTAAATAACTTCACAGGTAAGTTTAAGACCCTGTCCATTTTTCTGCCACTTGTCATGTCACTAATGTCACTTCCTATCTGTCTTAGTTAGGGTTTCTATTGCTGCAATGAAACAGCCAAAAACCAAGTTGAAGAAGAAAGGCTTTGTTTGGCTCACACTTCCACATGGCTGTTCATCATTAAAGGAGGTCAGGACAGGAACTCAGGCAGGGAAGGAACCTGGAGGCAGGAGCTGATGCAGAGGCCATGAAGGAGTGCTGCTTACTGGCTTGCTTCCCATGGTTCCTCAGCCTGCTTTCTTATAGAGCCCATGACCTCCAGCCCAGAGATGGCACCACCCACAATGGGCTGGCTCTTCCCCCATTGATCACTAATTGAGAAAATGCCTCACAGCTTTGCTCTTATGGAAGCATTTCCTCAATTGAATTTCCCTTCTAGTTGGTGTCAAGTTGACATAAGGCTAGCCAGCACACCATCTCTTTGTATAACCTGTGTTTCTGGGCAAGTTCAATGACAGCCTACACTGGCATGAAGTGTGAGGTGCACGTGCGTTCTTCCAATCCTTGTTAGCTTTTTAAGAGAAGGGCGTTCTCATCTGACTTTAGTCGTACAGGACTGACATCACTTGCTGACAAACATCATTAGTGACATGGCCTCAAGAAATACTGCTGTGTCCACTCATTTTTGATTTTTTTTTGGTGTTGTTTCTGACAAGGATTTATGTATCCCAGGCTGGCTGGAGCTTGTGAAAAAGCTGGGGATACCCTTGAACTTCTAATCATGCAGCCTCTACCCCATAGTACTGACATTGCAAATGTGAGGCACGCACCACTTGCAGCTTTTGCAGCTTGGGTACCAAACCTGGTTTGTATCTGCTAGCCAAGCACTCTACCAGCTGAGCTACATCCCCAGTCCCTGTCAACTCAATTCTGTATCTCCATCTAAGCACCTTGGCTATGTTCTCCCTCATCACCCTCCCAGCGTTTACTCTTCCCTTGTCTACTGCTTTCTTTATCCACCACGTGGATGCTGGACTGAATTCGGCTGCTCTAAGGTCCACCTCCCGAGACAACACAGGAGCTCTCCATATGATACTGTCACTAACTCAGTGTAAGGCAGCCCCAGGCTCATCAATTACCGGAATGCAGAGCCAAAACTTCGCCCCAAAATTCTCCCAAACCTATTGTAAGACTGCACCTTCCTAGTTTGTTATGGAAGAAGGACAGGTTTAATCTGCAAGTTAGGAAGGTGCTTCTTCTAGGTCACTTAACTTCCTCAAGTTTCCTTTAATCTCTTCAAGTTTATCCCACCAAGTTTAGGAAGAATTGTTACTTCCTGTCCTTATTGAGTTGTTTGTTTGTTTTCCTGCTGTTTTTGGATTTTTGAGACATGGTTTCTTTGTGTGTCCCTAGCCATCCTGGATTCACTTTGTAGAGTGAACTCACAGAGATCTGCCTGCTTGTGACTCCAGAGTGCTGGGAGTAAAGGTGTGTTCCACCATGCTTGGTAATTACAAACAGCTGTTAACTGTCATGTGAGTTCTGGGATTTGAACCCAGGTCCTTTGGAAGAGCAGTCAGTGCTAATAACTGCTGAGCCATCATTCCAGCCCCATTAAACTGAATTTTTTTTTTTGGTGTGTGTGTGTGTGTGTGTCTTAAATCTTTTTTTCCTTTATTTTTTATTTCTTCAAGTTGCATCTCAATCGCAGTCCCCTCCCTATTCCCCCCTCCAGTCCCACTCTCCCACCCTCAACCCCCCATCCTCTTCCCTTTTTTTTTTTAAAGTTTAAGGTATATCTTATTTCCCCCTACAGTTTCCCCCTTCAGTCCAACAAATGGCTCTTTCTCTTATAATAATAAATATAATACAAGACAACAGAGGTAATTAGGCCACAGTTATGAGGGTTATATGGCTTAGCATACATTCCCAATGTCCAGTCCATATGTATTTGGTACCTGACTTTAACATTCTACTATCTAAACATCTCTATGAGTTTAAAGTTCTATATCTAACTCAACATTCATACTAACTTGCAACACAATTTTAAAAGTATCTTCTTAGATCTGTAACACTCTCTTGACTCCTAAACAACTCAGAATTTAATTATGAGACTCTAGCTATCTGTTCTTCAATCACCTCAGAGACCTGAGAGGGATAAATATATCTGATTTTATAGGAAGTACAGGGCCTGCAGCTTCCAAAACTAAGAAATGACATACCAGTGGCTGCCTGGGCACTTCCCATTTTCTCTCCATACATTACAGCATTGATCTTCAGTCGTTTGGCCCAGTTTCTCTGACAGACATTGATTGTAGAGCAGGGGTTATGAAGGACTTACCTACCCTGTCTTGGCAGAGCCAGGTTGTCGACTTACCTGCTTCCAGGTTATTGTCCTTTTTGGATAGCATTCTGTCTATAGTTGGAGCAAGGGGCTTTTCCTATCAAGAGATAGGCAATAAAAAATATATGTTCCTGTCCTCCAGCATGTGAATTTGTGGCTTTCTAAAGTGTAGATTTCCTTTCTCAACCAGGCTTGCTACCTTGAAAATCAAAAGCACTCAGCT
Organism: Lophiomys imhausi; assembly: GCA_907164525.1. Lineage (NCBI taxonomy): Eukaryota > Metazoa > Chordata > Mammalia > Rodentia > Muridae > Lophiomys > Lophiomys imhausi. The sequence goes on along the minus strand of CAJQZJ010031998.1, from coordinate 1,470,174 downwards.
TTCACACCATGCATTAGCTAAGGCATTAAAAAATTCTCATTTTGAAACTCAAAGCTGAATGATGATGGCTTGTGCTAAGCTGTGTCCACCCTTCCTCCAGGGACAATGTGTAATAGAAAGTCTTTATTCTCTTTTATTGATAAGAAGATAATAAAGTAAAAGAATAGAAAAATACGACTTAATAACAAAATGTTCCCCTACAGTGCTTGTTTCCCCCCAATAGGGCTCTAAGGTTTCAGATGGCAAGACCACACATAAACTGGAATGTTCATGCAAGTCAAAGAATGACAGACATGGAGCCATGACAGCAAAGGTCTCAGTTTCAGCATTGTGAGAAGCCCACATCTCAATCCACAGAGCTTCCTCCTGTGCCCTCTACTAGAGACACCGACAATTTTGAAGACTTGATTTCTTAGTTTGCTTTGCAGTTAAGGGTCAGTGGCAAGATTCTGTCAATGAAACAAGTGCCAACATGTGAGGAAGTGTCTAAGCATGTTCTCACATTCTGAAAGAAAGAGATAGCTAGACAGAGCTCATAACAAACCTCCTCCTGGGAGATCCAAGATGGCGCCAACCATAGAGCAGTGCATCTGAGTAGTAGGTGAATGAGATTAGTCACTGTGGAGTGAATGTGAGGTCCCCTTGCCGAGAGTGAAACACAGACGGTGTCTGAATTCCCACGGCGAACATTGAGACCGGTCACCAGGTAAAACACCCCAAGCAGTTCCCGGGAACACCACCCTGAGATTAGCTAGCTCCGTCACCAGTCTGGAGAGGAGCTCAGGCTAGAGGAGATCTAGCCCAGGAGCGGATCCAGCCCATGGCTCCAGCCACAGACCAGCGGCCCCACCTGTCTGCCTGATATCCAGCCTGCACTCAGACCTGTACATCCAAGAGGGAAAAACAGCTGCACCACAAGAGCAAAGGTAAGTGAGATTTTTTTTCTGGAGTTTCCAACATGGCAGCATAGTGTACACTGTAGTGGAGAGGCAGAGACCTAACTCAGTCACAGCAAAGCAATTAGGAGCCAAGACTGACTGCAAACAGAGTCCACAACTGTGTGTTCTCCACAAATACTGGGGCGGGTGGTTCACTCACCCTAGCACCCAAGCATCTGAGGCAGTCAGCAACAGGCACACTGAGGCCGGCACCCATTGTGGGTGGCGCTCCCTGCCTGCACTAGCTGGGGAGCCAGAACAACTGGGTCAGTGAGAGGAGAACACAGACCCAACCACAGCTCTACCTGCCATTCTGAGGAGACCTGTCAGCTCCCAGGTCCTCAGAGGCTAGCCCTCTTTCCACTCCAATCCCCTCTATATTGGTCCAATTGGGTCACAAGCAGTTAAGGAGAGTGGCAGCCACCCTCCTCTCCGAGAGTCAGTCAGTCTATTACAGGAACCTGCCCACCATCTGGAGGTAAACACCAGGATCTCAGGATCAGCCAATCCCCAGGGCAGGGAGTTTTCCTGAGCACCAAGGTCAGGTAACAAAAGAAACAAACAGTTAACACCTGGGTCCATCAGATGACAAAAGGTCAGTGCAAGAACATGGTAAAAAAAAGGCAAAACAATAGGATGTCTCCAGATCCTAGCAATAATGCTACAGACAACTCTGGACAGCTGAACACGATTGAAACAAAGCAAAATGACCTTAATCCTATGCTTATATTAATAATAGAAGGCCTAAGGGAGGAAATCAAATACCTCAGAGAGCAACAACAAAGTACTGCAAAGGAGGTGATGGAAATGAATAAAGTGCTTAAAGGAATGGAAGACCTGAACAGGGAAGATGAAGCAATGAAGAAAATCCAATCCGAGACATCCATAGAACTGGAAAACCTTAAGAAAAGAATCAGAACTACAGACACTAGCATCACCAACAGAATACAAGAGATGGAAGAAAGAATTTCAGGCTAGAGGATAAAATTGAAGAAATTGATACATCTGTCAAAGAAAATGTCAAATCTAAAAAAGTCCTGACACAAAACCTTCAGGAAATCAAGGACACAATGAAAAGATGAAATCTCAGAATAATAGGAATAGAAGAACGAGAAGAGTCCCACCTCCATGGACCAGAAAATATCTTCAACAATATCATTGAAGAGAATTTCCCAAATCTAAAAAAAGAGATGCCTATAACTGTACAAGAAGCTTACAGAACTCCAAATAGATTAGACCAGAAAAGAAAATCTTCCCGCCACATAATAATCAAAACACTAAATGTACAGAACAAAGAAAGAATTTTAAAAGCTGCTAGGAAAAAGGGTCAAGTGACATATAATGACAAGCCTATCAGAATCACACCTGACTTTTCTTCAGAGACTCTAAAAGCCAGAAGGGCCTGGACAGATGTCTTGCAGACCCTAAAAAACCACAAATGCCAGGCCAGACTACTATTCCCTGCAAAATTGTCCATCAACATAGATGGAGAACACAAGATATTCCATGACAAAGCTAAATTCAAACAATATCTATGCACAAGTCCAGCTCTACAGAAAATGTTGGAAGGAAAACTTCAACCCAAAGAGGTTAACTATACACAAGAAAGCACAGGAAGCAAATAGCATGCCTGCAGTAAAACCAAAAGAAAAGAAGCTCACTCACACACTATTTCCACCAACATCAAGACAGCAGGAAGTAACAATCGCTGGACATTAATATCTCTCAACATAAATGGACTCAATTCCCCAATAAAAAGACACAGGCTAGCAGAATGGATGCAAAAACAGAATCCCACATTCTGCTACTTACAAGAAACACACCTCAGCAAAAAAGATAGACATTATCTCCAAGTATAGGGATGGAAAAAGATATACCAAGCAAATAGACCCAAGAAAAAAGCTGGAGTAGCAATTCTAGTATGCAACAAATTGGACTTTCAAGCAACATTAATCAAAAGAGATGGAGAAGGACACTACATACTCATCAAAGGAAAAATCCACCAAGATGAAATTTCAATACTAAACATCTATGCCCCAAATGTAAGACAACCCACATTCATTAAAGAAACACTACTGAAGCTCAAATCCCACATTGAACCTCACACATTAATAGTGGGAGACTTCAACACACCACTCTCACCACTGGACAGATCAACAATGCAGAAACCAAACAGAGACATAATGAACCTCACAGATGTCATGAATCAAATGGACCTAATTGATATCTACAGAACATTTCACCCCAAAACAAAAGAATATACTTTCTTCTTGGCAACTCATGGAACCTTCTCCAAAATCGACCATATAGTCGGTCACAAAGCAAGCCTCAACAGATACAGGAAAATTGAAATTACTCCTTGTAACTTATCAGACCATCATGGAATAAAACTAGGCTTCAACAATAACAAAAACAACAGAGAACCTGCAAAAATATGGAAACTGAACAACTCTCTCCTCAATGACCTCTGGGTCAGGGAAGAAATAAAAAAAGAAATTAAAGTCTTCTTAGAACTCAATGAAAATGAAGGCACAACATACCCAAACTTATGGGACACATTGAAAGCAGTGCTGAGAGGAAAGTTTATAGCACTAAGTGCCTTCAAAAAGAAACTAGAGAATTCCCATACTAGCCACCTAAAAGCACACCTGAAAGAGCTAGAACAAAAAGAAGCAAACACTCCCAAGAGGAACAGATGAGAGGCAATTATCAAACTCAGGGCTGAAATCAACAACTTAGAAACAAAAAGAACAATACAAAGAATCAATAAAACCAAGAGCTGGTTCTTTGAGAAAATCAGCAAAATAGACAAGCCCTTAGCTAAACTAACTAAAAGGCAGAGGGGAAATACCCAAATCAACAAAATCAGAAATGAAAAGGGGGAAATAACAACAGACATTGAGGAAATCCAAAGAATCATTAGGTCCTATTTCAAAAATTTGTACACCACAAAATTGGAAAATCTAAATGAAATGGACGATTTTCTTGATAGATTCTACCTACCAAGGTTAAATCAAGAACAGGTAAACAAATTAAACAGTCCTATAACCCTTAAGGAAATAGAAGTCATTAGAAGTCTTCCAACCAAAAAAAGCCCAGGCTCAGATGGTTTCAGCACAGAATTCTACCAGACATTCAAAGAAGAGCTAACACCAATATTCTTCAAACTCTTCCACAACATAGAAACAGAAGGAATACTGCAAACACATTCTATGAGGCCACAGTCACCCTGATACCTAAACCTCACAAAGACCCAATTAGAGAAAGAAAATTTCAGACCAATTTTTCTTATGAACATGGATGCAAAGATACTTAATAAAATACTTGCAAACCGGATCCAAGATCACATCAAAAGTATCATACACCATGATCAAGTAGGCTTCATCCCAGGGATGCAGGGGTGGTTCAACATTAGAAAATCCATCAATGTAATCCACCACATAAACAAGCTAAAAGAAAATCACCACATGATCATCTCATTGGATGCTGAAAAAGATTTTGACAAAATACAGCACCCTTTCATGATAAAAGTCTTAGAGAGATCAGGCATACAAGGACCGTATTTAAACATAATAAAGGCAATTTACAGCAAGCCAATAGCCAACATCAAACTAAATGGAGAGAAACTTAAAGCATTTCCTCTAAAATCAGGGACAAGGCAAGGCTGCCCACTCTCTCCATATCTCTTCAACAAATTACTTGAAGTTTTAGCTAGAGTAATAAGACAACTAAAAGAGATCAAGGGGATACAAATTGGAAAGGAAGAAGTCAAAGTATCCCTATTTGCAGATGATATGATAGTATACATAAGTGACCCCAAAAATTCCACCAGAGAACTTCTACAGCTGATAAATTCCTTCAGCAAGGTGGCTGGATACAAAATCAATTCAAAAAAAATCAGTAGCCCTTCTTTACACAAACGATAAATGGGCTGAGAAAGAAATAAGGGAATCAACACCCTTCACAATAGCCACAAATAATATAAAATACCTGGGGGTAACTCTAACCAAACATGTGAAAGACCTGTATGATAAGAACTTCAAGTCCCTGAAGAAAGAAATTAAAGAAGATATCAGAAGATGGAAAGATCTCCCTTGTTCATGGATAGGTAGGATCAACATAATAAAAATGGCAATCTTTCCAAAAGCAATATACAGATTCAATACAATTCCTATCCAAATACCAACTCAATTTTTTTACAGATCTGGAAACAACAATTCTCAACTTCATATGGAATAACAAAAGACCCAGAATAGCTAAATCAATCATATACATACAATAACAGAACATCTGGAGGTATCACCATCCCGGATTTCAAGCTGTACTACAGGGCAATAGTAATAAAAACAGCATGGTATAGAAATAGACCAGTTGACCAATGGAATCGAATTGAAGACCCAGAAATAAACCCACACACCTACAGTCACTTAATTTTTGATAAACAAGCCAAAAACATACAATGGAAAAAGGAAAGCATCTTCAATAAATGGTGCTGGTCTAACTAGATGTCAACATGTAGAAGAATGCAAATAGATCCATACTTATCACCCTGTACAAAACTTAAGTCTAAGTGGATCAAGGACCTCCACATAAATCCCGACACACTAACATTAATAGAAGAGAAAGTGGGGAAAAGCCTTGAACTCATTGGCACTGGTAGCAACTTCCTGAATAGAACACCAACAGTTCAGGCACTAAAACAAACAATCAATAAATGGGACCTTATAATATTGAAAAGCTTCTGTAAGGCAAAGGACACTGTCCTTCGAACAAAACGGCAGCCTACAGACTGGGAAAGGATCTTCACCAACCCAACATCTGTCAGAGGGCTAATATCCAAAGAACTGAAGAAATTAAACACCAAAAAAATCAAATAGCCCCATCAATAAATGGGGTAGAGAGCTAAACCGAGAATTCACAGAAGAGGAATCTCTAAAGGCCGAGAGGCATTTGAGGAAATGTTCAACATCTTTGGTCATCAGGGAAATGCAACTTAAAACAACTCTGAGATTCCATCTCACACCTGTCAGAATGGCTAAGATCAAAAACTCAAATGATAGCACATGCTGGCGAGGATATGGAGAAAGGGGAACACTCCCCCATTGCTGGTGGGACTGCAAACTTGTGCAACCACTTTGGAAATCAATCTGGAGACATCTTAGAAAATTGGGAATAAATCTACCTCAAGACCCAGCCATACCCCTCTTGGGCATATATCCAAAAGATTCAAAACGACACCACAAGGACTTTGCCTCAACAATGTTCATAGCAGCTTTATTTGTAATAGCCAGAAACTGGAAACAACCCAAATGTCATTCAACTGAAGAATGGATAAAAAACTGTGGTACATTTACACAATGGAATAGTACACAGCTATCAGAAATGAGGAAATCATGCAATTCGAAACCAAATGGATGGAACTAGAAAAGGTCATCCTAAGTGAGCTGACGCATTCCCAGAAAGATAAACATGGTATGTATTCCCTTATAAATGGATATTAACCATATATCACAGGATAACTATCCTACAGCCCACACACCCAAATAGATAGGAACCTATCATATCTATCCTAGGAAAAATTCTACCCACCAGTGAGTCATGGAATCTGCTGCAGGTTAGTGGAACACCACACCCTAGATGGTGTGCCTTATCAAGCTCCAGTACAAGTGGAAGCTCTTGGCCCTGGCATGATGCAAGATCTGAGGGAGTATGATATTTGAGGGCCCACCTCATCTGAGGAGAAGGAGAGTACCAAGTAGAGGAACAAGGAGGGAGGGAGAGAGAGAGGAGGGAAGGAGAGAGGAAGGGAGGGGCCAAATTATGTTCTAGAAGTAAATAATACTTTTTTAAGAAAAGAGTTAATAAGCTTAAAAAATATAATAAAAATAAAATATAAAATTTTCAAACTATAATTTACCACAGGAATACTTGCCTTACTGGCATGAAAGAAAAAATGGCCTTAATTTCAGATTAGAATGTTAGACTGCAGGTGGCCACATAGATTACACAAACTTGATAACAGCTTAAAAGTTCTTTTTTTTGTGGTAGAGGTATAGGATAGTTCCATGGTTTGGCATTAAAAAGCAGGTAACAGGTTTAAAACACTGTAAATAAATTAAAGGTTGCAGCTGTTCAACCTGGTTTTACAAACCTTCAAGAGTTGAAAAAACTTAGAGCTAAGGTAAAATACATGAAAGGCGTGGTGTTAGCCTATGACTTTACCTCCAGCAGAGACAGTAGGATCACTATAGAGTTAGTTGTCTTATAAATTCTAGAGTTACAAGGAACAGGGTGGTGATGGTGCACACCCTTATCCCATCATTCGAGAAGAATACACCCTTAATCCCAACACACTAGAGACAGAAACAGGCAGATCTCAGAGCTCAAGGTCAGCCTGATACAAAACAAGCTCTAAATAGAGAAAAACTTTGATCCAGGGGTGGTGGAGCACATCTTTAATCCCATCAGTTGGGAACCACAAGTCTTTGATCCCAATATCTAGAATGCAGAGACAGGCACATAGGATTTGGAAGGATTTAAGTTTAAAAGCTACTTACAAAAGGCATGCTGCAATTCAAATTGTCCTTTGAGATCTCAAAATATATACACTAAAGGTTTGTTTAGCTCCAAAATATCAAAATAATTTCTTCTTTAATCCGGATTGAAAGGTTATACTTTATATATTGTCAAAAAACCAAATTTGCTTCAGGAAAAATATTACCTGACCCCCCCCCCCCAAAAAAAAAGGTAATTGTCCCAGAGTTAGGATTAGGGCATGGCTCTGTTCTTATCTTTCCAGGAGATTTAAAGCATCCATTCAAGGAATCCAGGGACAACTGGACAACGGAAACCTCAGCAGAAAACAGATCAGACACCAAAGAAGACAAATGGCCCAGATGATCCAGCCTTGCAGACTTCCTCAATAGCTGTTTCCTCAAAAGTCTACAACCACAACAACTCAAAATCGCTAAGATCGTTCAGCTCCACAGACTGCTCCACCCAAAACTTCAGCAAAGCCCTGAAGATCAGCTTCTGTCTATGAACTTCTGAGGATATCTAAATAGCTGAACACAAAAGGACTGAACATCAAATGATTCTATTAACATTTTTAACCATTTTTCCATTCTTATTTGGGCCCCAAACAGATTTACTACGTCCCAAATCAGCAGTAAGTCACTTTAAGAGAACAACGTCCCATCCCCAGAAGGTGGGGAGGGTGTTCCCCCCCTTTGGTTATTTGATGGATAATAGAAAATTTTGCTATTTAGGGGAAGAGACTACAAGCTGTTAAATGGGTTTTGGAGGTTATACCCAGGAACTTCTCTCTTTTTCTTTTCTGTATCCTTCTTTCTCTCCTATGTAGGAGTGAACAGACTTCAGAAAAAATGGGACATAGACATAGTATAGGAAAGATCAAGAAAAAAGGACAGATTATTGAATATGGCCTTATACCTTTGTATATTGATACAAATTAATATTATATTTGGCAAAATTGGTATTGATCATTGTATATTAATGGAAAATTAAGATTGTATAGGGCTACATCGGTATTAATCTTTGTATATTGATACAAAATTAAGATTATATTTGTCCACAATGGTATTGACCCTTGTACATTGATGCAAAAATAAGATTGTATTGGGCTACATAGGCATTGGTCTTTGTTTTTTTTTTTTAATAATTTATTTTTTATTTCTTCAAGTTACATCTCAATCACAATCCCCTCCCTACTCCCCCCTCCAGTCCCACCCTTCCACCCTCCTCCCCCTCAGCCCCACCATCCTCTTCCCTTCTTCTTTTTTTTTTTTTTTTAGTTTAAGGTATTTATTTTTCCCCCCAACAGCTCTCCCTTTCAGTCTAAATAATGGTTCTTTTTCTTATAACTATAAATACAATACAAAACAACAGAAATAAATAGGCCACAATTATAAGAGTTATATGGCTTAGCATACATTCCCAATGTCCAGTCCATATGTATTTGGCACCTGACTTTAACATTCTACTATCTAACCATTGGTCTTTGTATATTGATACAAAATTAAGATTATATTTGGCCACATTGGTATTGATCTTTGTATATTAATACAAAATTAAGGGTAATGCTTCTTAAAGGTATTGTACCTAGTAATGCTTAAAAATGAAATGTCAAGTTTTGGCCTCTTGCTACCAACCGTCATAAACTGTTTAGGATAATTAAGAAATGGAAACTAATAGTCATGCAAACGTGTCATTTTGTTAGTTACTATGACAGTCTATCACAGTTATTTTCTAAGCTACTCAGAAATCAAGTTGCTAAGAGACAAGCAACATTTGCTTATCTAAATATAAGAGATAGATAGGGCATCTTCAAAAAACCTCAAGAGATCTGCAGAATATGGCATTCAAAGATGTTTTCTTAACTTAAGATGTTTTGATATCGAGACATGTCAGCTCCTGACAGCACCCCCTATTCTACTCCAAGTAGAAGATGAGCATCAAAGAATCTCCAGTGGGAGATGGTTGAATTGGTGGTAAGCCTTTCTCTTGGCAAGAAAAACACCTTGCTTCAACTGTAGACAGACTGCTGTCCGAAAAGGACAAAACTTGGAAGCAGGTAAGTCGACAGCCTAGCTCTGCCAAGACAGGGTAGGTAAGTCCTTCATAATTCCTGCTCTACAATCAATGTCTGTCAGAGAAACTGAGCCAAATGACTGAAGATCAATGCTGTAATAAATGGAGAGAAAATGGGAACTGTCCAGGCAGCCACTGGTATGTCATTTGTTAGTTTTGGAAGCTGCAGGCCCTGCACTTCCTATATAATCAGATATATTTATCCCTCTCAGGTCTCTGAGGTGGTTGAAGAATAGATAGCTAGAGTCTCATAGTTAAATTTTGAGTTGTTTAGCAATCAAGAGGGTGTTCTGGATCTAAGAAGATATTTTTAAAATTGTGAGGCAAGTTAGTATGAAAGCTTAGTTAGATATAGAACTTTAAACTCATGGAGATGGTTAGATAGTAGAGTGTTAAAGTCAGGGGCCAAATACATATGGACTGGACATTGGGAATGTATGCTAAGCCATATAACTCTCATAATTGTGGTCTATTTATTTCTGTTGTTTTGTATTGTATTTATAGTTATAAGAGAAAGAACCATTATTTGGACTGAAAGGGAGAGCTGTTGGGGGGAAAAAGAAATACCTTAAGCTAAAAAAAAAGGGAAGAGGATGTGGGTTTGAGGGGAAGAGGGTGGAAGGGTGGGACTGGAGGGGGAGTAGGGAGGGGATTGTGATTGAGATATAACTTGAAGAAATAAAAAATAAATTATTAAAACAATTTAAAATTTGCTTAAACTAGTAAAAGTTTAATAAAAAGATTTAAAAAAAGAAAAACAAACAAACCTCCTCCTTCAGTACTACTGTCAGCAATAGAAAAAAATTCCCATTGCCCTTTGACCTGTGGAGTAAGGATATCTGTGATGAGGAGGAACAAGTAAAAACCTTGAGTCTTTCCTCTCTAGTGAAAGATTTCAAAGAACAATGGCATGTTCCTGAATCTCTGTAGGAATTGGTACATTCACCAGTCTTGAAGGATATAAAGGTGGTTATTCCAGTTTAATTCCTATTCAATTCTTCCACAGAGGTACAGAGAACAGACAATTCTTGGAAAAAGGATCTATCTATCTATCTATCTATCCATCCATCCATCTATCTATCTATCTATCTATCTATCTATCTATCTATCTATCTATCCATCTTTTTACATATAGGCTAATTAGGAAAATACTTTAATACAGTTGGTCTTTTTGATAGTGTCTCTTTATTGCAACAAAATGTCACAGTCAGAGATATCTATGATGCTGTCATGTTTAGGCAATATTCTCTGTCCTGACCCAAAGAAATCCAGAGACAATATGTTTCTGCATGACAGGGACAGAAGGACACCTTATTATTTCTTCTTTGTCCCATACAAGAGAATTTTTGGGAAATTTGATATTCTTACCCACTATTTTCTATGACATTTGTGTGGATGAACTGGTATTACAAAGTTCCCTGGACTCCCAAGTGAGACACATGCCTGCTAAAGTATGGAAAGACAGCACCATAAAAAATGGATCTCCAGTCATTGAAAAAGAGACACAACTTTTCCAAGATGGCAGCAACCAGTGCTGACACAGTGAGTGAGAGGAAAATGGGCTATGTCACCAAAGAGCTACACTCATGCTGCACAACAGGCGCAGCCTCATCTAGGTTCACCGGGCGAAATCTGGGACTGCCCAAACAAATCCCTGTGTTGAGCACCTAGGCAGGAGAATAACCAGACATGGGAACAGGATCCCTACTCACTGTCTCTCCAGAGGACCCCTTGGGTCTGAGAAAAATGGCTCAGTTCAAGGCTTGAACCTACAAACAGACCCCAGCTCAAGGCTTCAACCTCTAAACAGAGGCCCTCCCCAGTTTCCTGATCCCCCAGCTTTCATGCAGTCATTCTTGTCTCCACAAGAGGATCAGAAGATCCACGGGAGTGGTATGATAGGGGAGTTCTTTCTGACAATTCCTACATCGTGGCAATGGTTCAACTGATTGAACAAGGTCGAAACTGAACTGTCCTGGGTTGCATCGCTGTTGATGGGGACATGAATTCTGTCTCAGTTTGCCCTTGCAATTGCACCATGCCCTTAGGCCAGGCACCCAGGCTGCAGCATCAAGAGTTCCAGCCCTGACATGGAGGACCAATCCTGGGCCATTGTGCAGCTACTTAAGTAACATAGGCTGCCCTGCGTCACAGTGCTTCTGGCTGAGAAGCACAAACTGTGTCTGTGATTCCCAGGGAACTGTGGACTACAGGGGCAGATCTCACCCACAGACCTGACACCCAGGCTTCAGGGACAGATATCCCATGGGTCTAGTTTGTAGTCTGCAGCCCTGATGACCCCCGTTGACCTCACTAGGAAGACCAACTGGATCTCAGGATCCTGCAGGCTGTTGAAAAATACCCCTCCCCAATAACTAATCTGAGTGCCATTTGGGACATTCAGGAGGGAGCTGTGGGTGGCCAACTGAGATTCTACCTCCAACACAAGGCCCCACACATCCATCATCTTTTGTAGGGCTACAGTCACCAAGATCATACAGCCTCTAAACCAAAACTCTCCTTGGAACCAAGTCCAGTGGTACCAGAAACAATCAGGTAATGATAGCCAAATGGCTAAAGGCCAGCAGAAGAACAGAATCCAAAAAAACAGGGAAATGAGACAACAATAAAACCCAGCTATCCTAGTACAAGTCCTGACCATCCCACCACAACTGAAACACAAGAAAATGATGACAAATCTATACTTATGAAGTGATAGAAGCCTTAAAAGATGAAAATAAATCCCTTAAGGAATTTAAATAAATCACAATTCAACAGATGAAAGTAATGGAGAAATCCATTAAAGAAGTCCAGGACAACTCAAACAAACAGGAGAAGAAAAGAGACAAAGCCATTAAAGAAATACAAGCAAATAAAATCAAGTTGGAGAAGGAAATGTATATAATGTTTCAAGATCTGAAATTGAAAATGGAAGCAATAAAAAAAAACATAAGCAGAGACAATCCTGGAGATGGAAAACCTAAGAAAGAGAATAGAAACTACAGACACAAGCACCACCAATAGGATACATGAGATGGAAGATAGAATCTCAGGCGTGGAAGAGTCAATTGAAGAAATCGATATAACAGCCAAACAATATCAGAAATCTAAAAAATTCCTCATGCATAACATCTAAGAAATCAAAGACTCAATGAAAAGATGGAACTTAAGAATTACAGGAATAGGTGAAAGAGATTCCCAATGCCAAGGACCACAAAACATTTTCAAAAAAGTCATAGAAGAAAATTTCCCAAACCTAAAGAAATACAGAACACCAAATAGATTAGACCAGAAAAGAAATTCCTCCCACCTCATAGTAATCAAAACTCTAAATGTACAGAAGAAAGAAAGAATATTAAATGCTCCAAGAGAAAGAGGCCAAGTAACATACAAAGGCAGAACCATCAGAATTACACCTGACTTCTCCTCAGACACTTTAAAAGCCAGAAGGGCCTGGGCAGACATCCTACATGCTCTAAGAGATCACAGGTGCCACCTCAGACCCAGCAAAACAGTCAATCAGCATAGAGGGAAAAAACACGATATTCCATGACAAACTCAAAGTTAAACAATATCTATCTGTAAATCCAGTCCTACAGAATATCTTAGAAGGAAAACTCCAACCCAGAGTGGAAAACTACACCCAAGAAAACACAATGAACAAATAACCTCATTGCTGCAAAAGCAAAAGAAACACACAAACACACTACTACCACCTACACCAAAATAACAGGAAATATCAATCAATGATCATTAATATCTCTCAACATCAATGTACTCAACTCCCTGATAATAAGACACAGGCTTACAGAATGAATTTGAAAACAAGACCCACCAGTCTGGTGTATACAAGAAATGCACCTCACCAACAAAGATAGACTTTAACCTTAGAGTAAAAGCCTGGGAAAAGGTCTCACACCTGTCAGAATGGCTAAGATCAAAAACTCAAGTGATAGCACATGCTGACAAAGATGTGGAGAAAGGGGAGCACACCTCCATTGCTGGTGGGAGTGCAAACTTGTACAACCACTTTGGAAATCAATCTGGTGATATCTCAACAACTGAGAATAGTTCTACCTCAATACCCAGCCATACTTGTCCTGGGCACATAATCTAAAAGATTCTTCACCAAACCACAAGGACATTGGCCCAATTATGTTCATAGCAGCTTTATTCATAATAGCTAGAAACTGGAAACAACCCAGATGTCCTTCAACTGAAGAATGGATTAAAAGACTATGGTACATCTGCACAATGGAATACTACTCAGCTATTAGAAACAAGGAAATCATGCAATTTGCAACCACATGGATGGAACTAGGAAAGTTCATCCCAAGTGAGCTAACTCAGACCCAGAAGGTTACACATGGCATCTATTCACTTATTACTGGATATTAGACATATAGTACAGGACAACTATCCTACAACCCACAGACCCAAAGGAGCAGGAACCTAACATAGATATCCTATGAGAAACTCCACCCAGCAGCGGATCAAAACAGATGCTGAGACACACAGCCAAACATTAGGTAGAGCTCTGGAAATCATGTATAAGAGAGGGAGGATGAATAGAGAGACCGTGAGGGGACAAGACCACCACATGAAGATCAACAGAACCAATCTAGGCCCCTAGAGGTTTACAGAGACTGAAACACTAACCAAAATAAGAAAAAAAGCATATATAGACCAGACATAGGCCCCTACACATATATAGAGGATAGGCAAATTGGTCTTCATACAGATCCCTTAGCAAGTGGAGTGGGGATGGTCTCTGTCATGGACTCTGTTACCTGTTAGTGGGACACCTTGCCCTAATTGAGCTGCCATGTGGGCCCCCAATTCAAAAGGAAGCTCTTAGCCTTCATGTGACTGATAAACTGAGGGGGGGTTGATATGTGTGGGATCCCCCTCATCTAAGGAGAAGGAGAGGAGAGAAAGAGGGAAGAGGGTGGTAGGGTATGACTGGGAGGGGAGGTGGGAGGGGGCTGTGATCCAGATGTAACTTGAAGAAATAAAGTTTGAATAAAAAAAAAAGAAAGAAAAAGAGGCACAAGCTGGATGTGGTGGCACATGCCTTTAATCCCAACACTCTGAAAACAGAGGCAGGTGGATTCTCTGAGTTCAAGGCCAGCCTGGTGAACAAAGTGAGTCTAGAACTGCCAGGGCTGTACAGAGAAACCCTGCCTCGAAAAACCAAAAAAGAAAAAGAGACATGACTCTTGCTAGATCTTTGTGTATTTAGGGGACTACCTACATGGAATTTAGATCTCTTTCTGCAGCACACATGCAGAGTGAACTGAGATGTTCACTTCCGTCTTTGATCTGGACTCATGGCAGGGAAAGCAGAACTGGATATAGTTGACCTGAGAACAAAGCCACACATTTTTATGTCACCCATAATATACATTTGAGACCCCCATTTAGAGAAGAAATGTTTGATTCTAGAATGTGAGTGACCATGGGGACTGAGCACTCAAGACAAAATGATTGTTTTGTGTTCCACTTTTTCATACAACTGATATGCTAGCACTGCCTGTAAAACACTGAGGTCACGGTCCAGCCTTTCTTTAGGATTTTGGTGCAGAGTCTGTGTTAACATCAGTGTATTGTACCAGCATCCCAATGCCAAAACATAGTCAACCTTCATCATTCACAGATTCACAGTTGCAAAATTATCTATTTGATAAAAATGCTTATAATTCTAAAATCAACTGATAGCACTTTCATGACTACTTGGGAATGTGTGCAGGATGGTCAAAAAACAATTTTAGGTGTCCTGTGTACACATTTCTAGTTCAGACTGAACAAGTAATACTCTACCCTCTTGTTCCAGATCAAATACTACAATACACATTACTTTGTGGCCTGTGCACCCCTCTGTTTGTTGACATTTCTGCAATCTTTGTTGATTTTGCTACTTACAGTGCTGCCCAGACAGAGAGGTGACATGATGTCTATTGCTCTTGGACACAAAAAATGTTGTGATAGGCCAGCAGAGAATGCACATGTATCAGGTGAGCTCCATCCAGACATGAGTTCCCATACTGTTGGCCATGAGGTCAATGTTAAGGAATCAACAATATGGTACATCCAGAAAAAGAAAAAGTAATCTCTGTTGTGTATGTCAGACTTTGGTAAAAAGAAATCATGGTTACATTTTTCCAGGGGTATGTGGATTCTCCACAGAAGTAAAGACAATAGGAAATACCTACAGTCTATCAGGAAATATTATCTATCTGTCTATATCTAAAAAAAAGATTAAAACTAATTGACTCATCCAACTGTGTCGACTAAGGAGTCTAGACACAGGATCATTGATGGTGTGATTCTAGACTCTCCAAGACCCAAGAGAGCCATTTGTGTAAGTTCCAATTAAAACCAGTGACAACAGAAAAACAGTGTTTTGGCCTCAGGGCAGGGAGACAGAGCAGGGAATCCTTCATTATTTGGTAACCTGTTCTACTAGATCTAATTGGCACAATGGTAACCGGAGACTGCTACAAACCTCCTTACAGATATGTATAGCCAAGCATCTGGCACCCCATTGCCTAGCCATGTTGACACACAGAAATTAATATCACATCTAGGGTCTAGAAAATATGAAATTCTTGCCTGGTGCTTGTTTGCTTACATATTTTTCAATGGCAACAGAACATGAAGAATGTCAAACTGGCAGATGAGGTATATGGTTCTGCAGATTCGAATGTGGCAGAAGAATTTTTAAGTAATCTTTTACATGTGCTGTGTTTGTGTGTGTGTGTGTACATAAGAGATAGAGAGACATACAGAGAGACAGACAGACAGACAGAGACAGAGAGACAGAGGGAGAGAGAAAGAGACAGAGACTGTCTGTATGTCTCTGTCTAAAGGACAGGGTGAGAAATCTTCCAAGAATCCAGTGTTCTCTACACCAGTGACTCCCACCATTCTTCTGAACTTTTTGCAAACTAGCTTTCCTGTCCATTACTAAAATGTTCTTGTTAACTTTACCATTGCCCACCATATTGCTATACCCAATGAATAAACATTTTCTAACCTCAAGTTTCCTCTAATTCCCAGTGTCCTTTGCTGTAGCCGAGCACCTCCACTTTCTCAGACTTGCTTCGTTCCACACTTTGTAAAAGTCTCCTTTTACAAAGCTTAGTTCTGGATTCTCTTTTCTTGAGTAGCTGCTTTTATAGCTCTCTTCATGTGTAATTTATGTTACTACTCCTAAATTAACACCCTCAGGCCAGATTTCTCTTCCTCATTCTAACATCTCATGCCCGATTATATATTTTCCTATCTCACTGATATCTCAAAGACTATCTGTCAAAAACAGGACTCCTGATTGTCTCCTCAAATCACTGGCTTCATGAATCCCACCCTCATTTGTATCCTGACATTAACAAATGATAGCTCATTTATTCGTGAACCAATTTAGAAATCTAGAATTTAATTTTCCCATTACTGGTCTCTTTCTTCTGATTCAGTCTTCTAGTAAATCATATATCCAAATACATTTCAACTCTCTACACATACTCTATGTTTATTATGCTGGGAGCAGCAAAGAGTCACCAAAAAGGGGGAATAGGCCAAGGCCGTACCCCCAAGGAGAGAATGTCTTTAGCCTTATTTACTTTAAATTTTTTCAATTTGGATGCTCAAGGCCGCTCAGCAGCGGACAGACATCAGGATTCCCATGGTTCACCTAAAAGCATGGTGAAGTGGAAGGATATTTTGACAGGCTCTTGGCGGGGGCCTGACCCCATGCTAACATGGGCGAGAGGGTCTGTTTGTGTTTTTCCTCAGGATCAACAAGATCCAGTGTGGGTGCCTGAACGCCTTGTGAGGAAGATTCGTCATGAAGACCTTCCTAAGGATCCTGGTGATAGTAGCAGTGAGTATGTCAGGAGCTCAGAGCAGTTTGGGTTCAACAAGATTATTTTTCCTTTAGCCCCATGATTAGTAATATAGTGAATAAGTATTGTACAGGAATGCTTGATATATCTACTAGGGATCCTCAGCAGACTGCCACCAATCCTTTTGATTTGTGGCTTTTGTGTGGAGTAAATGGAAGTTACATGGACTTGGGACCTGTCATTATGCTAGGGGGAGGAATTTATCAAAGAGGTAATTTTTCCCTAGGGTCTGCTACCAGATTGGATTTCTCTAGCAGTAGTGGCTCTGGTACTTGGAATTCTTTGTTTCATTCTTACCGCAACAAGAACTTTTTAGCTTCGCCAGTGTGTCTCTGGCCTCCTTTTCTGTGGATTGTAAGTAATGGGAGTGCATCCTTGGGTGAAGAAAAGTTAGTATGCACTCCGGGCACATGTTTTTATGCCCTATGCTGGAATGCCACAGCCTTTCCTGTGGCTGTGGTGACTAGAATGCCTCGATATGTACCAGTTCCTGTAGAGGCCCCTAATACTATGATGCTATTCAGGTTTAAAAGAGATTTTGGCATCATTGCAGCTATTGTTACTGCTATCACTGTTGCTGCTGCGGGAACTACTGCCTCAGCTATTGCCTTGTCTAGTTCTATACAGACTGCCAATGCCCTAAATAACATCTCAGCCACTGTGGCAAAGGCATTGGATACTCAGACCTCTATAAATTCTCATCTCAAAGGAGGTCTTATGATAGTTAATCAATGCATAGATTTAATACAAGAACAGATTGATTCTCTTTGGCAACTAGCACAATTGGGGTGTGAGTGGAAATTGCAAGGTTTGTATGTTACTTCCATACAATATCAAAATTATACAAAGGCTGCTAATTTGTCTAGACAATTGTCAAAGTTCCTCTTACAGGATTGGTCGGCTGAATTTGAAAATTTGATGAGAGAGCTGAGAGCGACAATCATCCACATCAACTCCACTCGGGTGGATCTGAGCCTGGCTACTGGTTTGACTTCTTGGATACAGACGGCTATGGATCATCTTAAGGAGTGGGCGGGCGTAGGCTCTTTGGCGATACTAATGATATTAGCCTCTCTGGTTTGCCTATGGTGCATCTACAAAATGAGAGCCACACAAAAGCGTAATGCAGCCATGATTATACAAGCCCTTGTCGCCATTGAGGCGAGCCAGTCCCCTCAGGCATGGCTTGCTGCCATGAAGTAAATCTTCACTAAGCATAGTCCCTGCCCACTGAGGTATTCGTTCCACGGATATTAGGGTCTGGCAAGTCAGTGACGGAGTTGACGGGTAAGTCTCGGCCAC